>CM075196.1:6982500-7262474 GCA_037577475.1 Chaunax sp. Z400 | reverse complement strand
AGGGTTAGGTTAGGGGTTAGGGGGTTAGGTTAGGGTTTGAGCTAGGGTTAGGGTTAGGGTTAGGGTTTGAGCTAGGGTTAGGGTTAGGGTTAGGGTTTGAGCTAGGGTTAGGGTTAGGGTTAGGGTTTGAGCTAGGGTTAGGGTTAGGTTACGTTTGAGCTAGGTTAGGGTTAGGGTTTGAGCTAGGGTTAGGGTTAGGGTTAGGGTTTGAGCTAGGGTTAGGGTTAGGGTTTGAGCTAGGGTTAGGGTTAGGGTTTGAGCTAGGGTTAGGGTTAGGGTTAGGGTTTGAGCTAGGGTTAGGGTTAGGGTTAGGGTTTGAGCTAGGGTTAGGGTTAGGGTTAGGGTTTGAGCTAGGGTTAGGGTTAGGGTTAGGGTTTGAGCTAGGGTTTAGGTGTTAGGGTTAGGGTTTGAGCTAGGGTTAGGGTTAGGGTTAGGTTTGAGCTAGGGTTAGGGTTAGGGTTAGGGTTTGAGCTAGGGTTAGGTTAGGGTTAGGGTTTGAGCTAGGGTTAGGGTTAGGGTTAGGGTTTGAGCTAGGGTTAGGGTTAGGGTTAGGGTTTGAGCTAGGGTTAGGGTTAGGGTTAGGGTTTGAGCTAGGGTTAGGGTTAGGGTTAGGGGTTTGAGCTAGGGTTAGGGTTAGGGTTAGGGTTTGAGCTAGGGTAAGAGGTTAGGGTTAGGGTTTGAGCTAGGGTTAGGGTTAGGGTTAGGGTTTGAGCTAGGGTTAGGGTTAGGGTTAGGGTTTGAGCTAGGGTTAGGGTTAGGGTTAGGGTTTGAGCTAGGGTTCGGGTTAGGGTTAGGGGACGCTCTAGGGTTGAGCTAGGGTTAGGGTTAGGTGGTTTGAGCTAGGGTTAGGGTTAGGGTTTGAGCTAGGGTTAGGGTTAGGGTTAGGGTTTGAGCTAGGGTTAGGGTTAGGGTTAGGGTTTGAGCTAGGGTTAGGGTTAGGGTTTGAGCTAGGGTTAGGGTTAGGGTTTGAGCTAGGGTTAGGGTTAGGGTTAGGGTTTGAGCTAGGGTTAGGGTTAGGGTTAGGGTTTGAGCTAGGGTTAGGGTTAGGGTTAGGGTTTGAGCTAGGGTTAGGGTTAGGGTTAGGGTTTGAGCTAGGGTTAGGGTTAGGGTTAGGGTTTGAGCTAGGGTTAGGGTTAGGGTTAGGGTTTGAGCTAGGGTTAGGGTTAGGGTTTGAGCTAGGGTTAGGGTTAGGGTTTGAGCTAGGGTTAGGGTTAGGGTTTGAGCTAGGGTTAGGGTTAGGGTTAGGGTTTGAGCTAGGGTTAGGGTTAGGGTTAGGGTTTGAGCTAGGGTTAGGGTTAGGGTTAGGGTTTGAGCTAGGGTTAGGGTTAGGGTTAGGGTTTGAGCTAGGGTTAGGGTTAGGGTTAGGGTTTGAGCTAGGGTTAGGGTTAGGGTTTGAGCTAGGGTTAGGGTTAGGGTTAGGGTTTGAGCTAGGGTTAGGGTTAGGGTTTGAGCTAGGGTTAGGGTTAGGGTTTGAGCTAGGGTTAGGGTTAGGGTTAGGGTTTGAGCTAGGGTTAGGGTTAGGGTTAGGGTTTGAGCTAGGGTTAGGGTTAGGGTTAGGGTTTGAGCTAGGGTTAGGGTTAGGGTTTGAGCTAGGGTTAGGGTTAGGGTTAGGGTTTGAGCTAGGGTTAGGGTTAGGGTTTGAGCTAGGGTTAGGGTTAGGGTTAGGGTTTGAGCTAGGGTTAGGGTTAGGGTTTGAGCTAGGGTTAGGGTTAGGGTTTGAGCTAGGGTTAGGGTTAGGGTTAGGGTTTGAGCTAGGGTTAGGGTTAGGGTTAGGGTTTGAGCTAGGGTTAGGGTTAGGTTTAGGGTTTGAGCTAGGGTTAGGGTTAGGGTTAGGGTTTGAGCTAGGGTTAGGGTTAGGGTTTGAGCTAGGGTTAGGGTTAGGGTTTGAGCTAGGGTTAGGGTTAGGGTTAGGGTTTGAGCTAGGGTTAGGGTTAGGGTTAGGGTTTGAGCTAGGGTTAGGGTTAGGGTTAGGGTTTGAGCTAGGGTTAGGGTTAGGGTTAGGGTTTGAGCTAGGGTTAGGGTTAGGGTTAGGGTTTGAGCTAGGGTTAGGGTTAGGGTTTGAGCTAGGGTTAGGGTTAGGGTTAGGGTTTGAGCTAGGGTTAGGGTTAGGGTTTGAGCTAGGGTTAGGGTTAGGGTTAGGGTTTGAGCTAGGGTTAGGGTTAGGGTTTGAGCTAGGGTTAGGGTTAGGGTTAGGGTTTGAGCTAGGGTTAGGGTTAGGGTTAGGGTTTGAGCTAGGGTTAGGGTTAGGGTTTGAGCTAGGGTTAGGGTTAGGGTTAGGGTTTGAGCTAGGGTTAGGGTTAGGGTTTGAGCTAGGGTTAGGGTTAGGGTTAGGGTTTGAGCTAGGGTTAGGGTTAGGGTTTGAGCTAGGGTTAGGGTTAGGGTTAGGGTTTGAGCTAGGGTTAGGGTTAGGGTTTGAGCTAGGGTTAGGGTTAGGGTTTGAGCTAGGGTTAGGGTTAGGGTTAGGGTTTGAGCTAGGGTTAGGGTTAGGGTTAGGGTTTGAGCTAGGGTTAGGGTTAGGGTTAGGGTTTGAGCTAGGGTTAGGGTTAGGGTTAGGGTTTGAGCTAGGGTTAGGGTTAGGGTTTGAGCTAGGGTTAGGGTTAGGGTTTGAGCTAGGGTTAGGGTTAGGGTTTGAGCTAGGGTTAGGGTTAGGGTTAGGGTTTGAGCTAGGGTTAGGGTTAGGGTTTGAGCTAGGGTTAGGGTTAGGGTTTGAGCTAGGGTTAGGGTTAGGGTTAGGGTTTGAGCTAGGGTTAGGGTTAGGGTTAGGGTTTGAGCTAGGGTTAGGGTTAGGGTTAGGGTTTGAGCTAGGGTTAGGGTTAGGGTTAGGGTTTGAGCTAGGGTTAGGGTTAGGGTTTGAGCTAGGGTTAGGGTTAGGGTTTGAGCTAGGGTTAGGGTTAGGGTTAGGGTTTGAGCTAGGGTTAGGGTTAGGGTTAGGGTTTGAGCTAGGGTTAGGGTTAGGGTTAGGGTTTGAGCTAGGGTTAGGGTTAGGGTTAGGGTTTGAGCTAGGGTTAGGGTTAGGGTTAGGGTTTGAGCTAGGGTTAGGGTTAGGGTTTGAGCTAGGGTTAGGGTTAGGGTTAGGGTTTGAGCTAGGGTTAGGGTTAGGGTTTGAGCTAGGGTTAGGGTTAGGGTTAGGGTTTGAGCTAGGGTTAGGGTTAGGGTTTGAGCTAGGGTTAGGGTTAGGGTTAGGGTTTGAGCTAGGGTTAGGGTTAGGGTTTGAGCTAGGGTTAGGGTTAGGGTTAGGGTTTGAGCTAGGGTTAGGGTTAGGGTTTGAGCTAGGGTTAGGGTTAGGGTTTGAGCTAGGGTTAGGGTTAGGGTTAGGGTTTGAGCTAGGGTTAGGGTTAGGGTTAGGGTTTGAGCTAGGGTTAGGGTTAGGGTTAGGGTTTGAGCTAGGGTTAGGGTTAGGGTTAGGGTTTGAGCTAGGGTTAGGGTTAGGGTTTGAGCTAGGGTTAGGGTTAGGGTTTGAGCTAGGGTTAGGGTTAGGGTTTGAGCTAGGGTTAGGGTTAGGGTTAGGGTTTGAGCTAGGGTTAGGGTTAGGGTTAGGGTTTGAGCTAGGGTTAGGGTTAGGGTTTGAGCTAGGGTTAGGGTTAGGGTTAGGGTTTGAGCTAGGGTTAGGGTTAGGGTTTGAGCTAGGGTTAGGGTTAGGGTTTGAGCTAGGGTTAGGGTTAGGGTTAGGGTTTGAGCTAGGGTTAGGGTTAGGGTTAGGGTTTGAGCTAGGGTTAGGGTTAGGGTTAGGGTTTGAGCTAGGGTTAGGGTTAGGGTTAGGGTTTGAGCTAGGGTTAGGGTTAGGGTTTGAGCTAGGGTTAGGGTTAGGGTTTGAGCTAGGGTTAGGGTTAGGGTTAGGGTTTGAGCTAGGGTTAGGGTTAGGGTTAGGGTTTGAGCTAGGGTTAGGGTTAGGGTTAGGGTTTGAGCTAGGGTTAGGGTTAGGGTTAGGGTTTGAGCTAGGGTTAGGGTTAGGGTTAGGGTTTGAGCTAGGGTTAGGGTTAGGGTTAGGGTTTGAGCTAGGGTTAGGGTTGGGGTTTGAGCTAGGGTTAGGGTTAGGGTTAGGGTTTGAGCTAGGGTTAGGGTTAGGGTTTGAGCTAGGGTTAGGGTTAGGGTTAGGGTTTGAGCTAGGGTTAGGGTTAGGGTTAGGGTTTGAGCTAGGGTTAGGGTTAGGGTTAGGGTTTGAGCTAGGGTTAGGGTTAGGGTTAGGGTTTGAGCTAGGGTTAGGGTTAGGGTTTGAGCTAGGGTTAGGGTTAGGGTTAGGGTTTGAGCTAGGGTTAGGGTTAGGGTTTGAGCTAGGGTTAGGGTTAGGGTTTGAGCTAGGGTTAGGGTTAGGGTTAGGGTTTGAGCTAGGGTTAGGGTTAGGGTTAGGGTTTGAGCTAGGGTTAGGGTTAGGGTTAGGGTTTGAGCTAGGGTTAGGGTTAGGGTTAGGGTTTGAGCTAGGGTTAGGGTTAGGGTTTGAGCTAGGGTTAGGGTTAGGGTTTGAGCTAGGGTTAGGGTTAGGGTTAGGGTTTGAGCTAGGGTTAGGGTTAGGGTTTGAGCTAGGGTTAGGGTTAGGGTTAGGGTTTGAGCTAGGGTTAGGGTTAGGGTTTGAGCTAGGGTTAGGGTTAGGGTTAGGGTTTGAGCTAGGGTTAGGGTTAGGGTTAGGGTTTGAGCTAGGGTTAGGGTTAGGGTTAGGGTTTGAGCTAGGGTTAGGGTTAGGGTTAGGGTTTGAGCTAGGGTTAGGGTTAGGGTTAGGGTTTGAGCTAGGGTTAGGGTTAGGGTTTGAGCTAGGGTTAGGGTTAGGGTTTGAGCTAGGGTTAGGGTTAGGGTTTGAGCTAGGTTTAGGGTTAGGGTTAGGGTTAGGGTTAGAGCTAGGGTTAGGGTTAGGGTTAGAGCTAGGGTTAGGGTTAGGGTTAGAGCTAGGGTTAGGGCTAGGGTTAGGGTTAGAGCTAGGGTTAGGGTTAGGGTTTGAGCTAGGGTTAGGGTTAGGGTTTGAGCTAGGGTTAGGGTTAGGGTTAGGGTTTGAGCTAGGGTTAGGGTTAGGGTTAGGGTTTGAGCTAGGGTTAGGGTTAGGGTTAGGGTTTGAGCTAGGGTTAGGGTTAGGGTTAGGGTTTGAGCTAGGGTTAGGGTTAGGGTTTGAGCTAGGGTTAGGGTTAGGGTTTGAGCTAGGGTTAGGGTTAGGGTTAGGGTTTGAGCTAGGGTTAGGGTTAGGGCTAGGGTTAGGGTTAGAGCTAGGGTTAGGGTTAGGGTTAGAGCTAGGGTTAGGGTTAGAGCTAGGGTTAGGGTTAGAGCTAGGGTTAGGGTTAGGGTTAGACCTAGGGTTAGGGTTAGGGTTAGAGCTAGGGTTAGGGTTAGGGTTGGAGCTAGGGTTAGGGTTGTATCGATGAATATAATGCTTTTTCCCTACAATAATGCAATTCCTTCCAACTTTGATGTGTCATAAAAACCTTATTTTCAATAGTGTCTTCATGATTGCTATAGATTCTGTTAGAGGACATGTCCCCCTACAGGTACAATTATTATGAAGTACTTGTACCTTGCACTCTTCGAGTAATCCTACTTTGAAATACCATGCAATGATCAAAATATTGCTTTTTTCCACCTCCAATAACGCAATTCTTTCCAACTTTGATGTGTAATAAAAACTTTATATTTAGTTTTGTGTTCATGCCAGTCATATCATTTGTTAGAAGACATATAAGACTACATGTACAATCATTATGAAGTATCCTTACTTCGTACTTTTCAAGAAATCCTACCTTGAAATACCATGTATTGATCAAAATAATGCTTTTTTTCCTACAATAATGCAATTCTTTCCAACTTTGATGTGTAATAAAAACTTTATATTTAGTTTTGTATTCATGCCACTCATATTTCTTGTTAGAGGACATATAAGACTACATGTACCATCATTATGAAGTATTCTTACTTTCTACTTTTTGAGTAATCCAACCTTGAAATACCATGCAATGATCAAAATATTGCTTTTTTCCACCTCCAATAATGCAATTCTTTCCAACTTTGATGTGTAATCAAAACTTTATTTTCAGTTTTGTATTCATGACAGTCATATCTTTTGTTAGAGGACATAATGTAATACATGTACAATCATTATGAAGTATCCTTACTTCGTACTTTTCAAGAAATCCTACCTTGAAATACCATGTATCGATCAAAATAATGGTTTTTTACACCTCCAATAATGCAATTCTTTCCAAATTTGATGTGTAATCAAAGCTTTATTTTCAGTTTTGTATTCATGACAGTCATATCTTTTGTTAGAGGACATAAGGTACTACATGTACAATCATTATGAAGTATCCTTACTTCGTACTTTCCAAGTAATCCTACCTTGAAATACCATGCAATGATCAAAATACTGCTTTTTTCACCTCCAATAATGCAATTCTTTCCAACTTTGATGTGTAATAAAAACTTTATTTTACATAAACTTCAAGGGTGGGCTCACTATTTGGCAAGACAAGTTTATCATCTGCAGGATTTTGCACCCCGATATTTTTTCTTCATAGATGAGAATTAGATGTATGACGAGAGAAAAGAGGACCCGCTCTGACCTGATAATAGTGTCATGCTGAATTGTCCGAAAATAAAGTTCAAGGGTGGGTGCACTATTTAGGGTTACAGCTAGGGTTAAAGTTAGGGTTAGGGTTAGGGCTAGGGTTAGGGTTAGGGCTAGGGTTAGGGTTAGAGCTAGGGTTAGGGTTAGGGTTAGAGCTAGGGTTAGGGTTAGAGCTAGGGTTAGGGTTAGAGCTAGGGTTAGGGTTAGGGTTAGAGCTAGGGTTAGGGTTAGGGTTAGAGCTAGGGTTAGGGTTAGAGCTAGGGTTAGGGTTAGGGTTTGAGCTAGGGTTAGGGTTAGGGTTTGAGCTAGGGTTAGGGTTAGAGCTAGGGTTAGGGTTAGGGTTTGAGCTAAGGTTAGGGTTAGGGTTTGAGCTAGGGTTAGGGTTAGAGCTAGGGTTAGGGTTAGGGTTAGAGCTAGGGTTAGGGTTAGAGCTAGGGTTAGAGTTAGGGTTAGGGTTTGAGCTAGGGTTAGGGTTAGGGTTAGGGTGTGAGCTAGGGTTAGAGCTAGGGTTAGGGTTAGGGCTAGGGTTAGGGTTAGAGCTAGGGTTAGGGTTAGGGTTAGAGCTAGGGTTAGGGTTAGGGTTAGAGCTAGGGTTAGGGTTAGGATTAGAGCTAGGGTTAGGGTTAGGGTTAGAGCTAGGGTTAGGGTTAGAGCTAGGGTTAGAGTTAGGGTTAGGGTTTGAGCTAGGGTTAGGGTTAGGGTTAGGGTTTGAGCTAGGGTTAGAGCTAGGGTTAGGGTTAGGGCTAGGGTTAGGGTTAGGGTTAGGGTTAGAGCTAGGGTTAGGGTTAGGGCTAGGGTTAGGGTTAGAGCTAGGGTTAGGGTTAGGGTTAGAGCTAGGGTTAGGGTTAGGGTTAGGGTTAGAGCTAGGGTTAGGGTTAGGGTTAGAGCTAGGGTTAGGGTTAGGGTTAGAGCTAGGGTTAGGGTTAGGGTTAGAGCTAGGGTTAGGGTTAGGGTTAGAGCTAGGGTTAGGGTTAGAGCTAGGGTTAGGGTTAGGGTTAGAGCTAGGGTTAGGGTTAGAGCTAGGGTTAGAGTTAGGGTTAGGGTTTGAGCTAGGGTTAGGGTTAGGGTTAGGGTTTGAGCTAGGGTTAGAGCTAGGGTTAGGGTTAGGGCTAGGGTTAGGGTTAGAGCTAGGGTTAGGGTTAGGGTTAGAGCTAGGGTTAGGGTTAGGGTTAGAGCTAGGGTTAGGGTTAGGGTTAGAGCTGGGGTTAGGGTTAGGGTTAGAGCTAGGGTTAGGGTTAGGGTTAGAGCTAGGGTTAGGGTTAGGGTTAGGGTTAGAGCTAGGGTTAGGGTTAGGGTTAGGGTTTGAGCTAGGGTTAGAGCTAGGGTTAGGGTTAGGGCTAGGGTTAGGGTTAGAGCTAGGGTTAGGGTTAGGGTTAGAGCTAGGGTTAGGGTTAGGGTTAGAGCTAGGGTTAGGGTTAGGGTTAGAGCTAGGGTTAGGGTTAGGGTTAGAGCTAGGGTTAGGGTTAGGGTTAGAGCTAGGGTTAGGGTTAGGGTTAGAGCTAGGGTTAGGGTTAGGGTTAGGGTTTGAGCTAGGGTTAGGGTTAGGGTTAGGGTTTGAGCTAGGGTTAGGGTTAGGGTTAGGGTTTGAGCTAGGGTTAGGGTTAGGGTTAGGGTTTGAGCTAGGGTTAGGGTTAGGGTTAGGGTTTGAGCTAGGGTTAGGGTTAGGGTTAGGGTTTGAGCTAGGGTTAGAGCTAGGGTTAGGGTTAGGGCTAGGGTTAGGATTAGAGCTAGGGTTAGGGTTAGGGTTAGAGCTAGGGTTAGGGTTAGGGTTAGAGCTAGGGTTAGGGTTAGGGTTAGGGTTAGAGCTAGGGTTAGGGTTAGGGTTTGAGCTAGGGTTAGGGTTAGGGTTTGAGCTAGGGTTAGGGTTAGGGTTAGGGTTTGAGCTAGGGTTAGGGTTAGGGTTAGGGTTTGAGCTAGGGTTAGGGTTAGGGTTAGGGTTTGAGCTAGGGTTAGAGCTAGGGTTAGGGTTAGGGCTAGGGTTAGGGTTAGAGCTAGGGTTAGGGTTAGGGTTAGAGCTAGGGTTAGGGTTAGGGTTAGTGTTAGAGCTAGGGTTAGGGTTAGGGTTAGAGCTAGGGTTAGGGTTAGGGTTAGAGCTAGGGTTAGGGTTAGGGTTAGAGCTAGGGTTAGGGTTAGGGTTAGAGCTAGGGTTAGGGTTAGAGCTAGGGTTAGGGTTAGGGTTTGAGCTAAGGTTAGGGTTAGGGTTTGAGCTAGGGTTAGGGTTAGAGCTAGGGTTAGGGTTAGGGTTAGAGCTAGGGTTAGGGTTAGAGCTAGGGTTAGAGTTAGGGTTAGGGTTTGAGCTAGGGTTAGGGTTAGGGTTAGGGTTTGAGCTAGGGTTGGAGCTAGGGTTAGGGTTAGGGCTAGGGTTAGGGTTAGAGCTAGGGTTAGGGTTAGGGTTAGAGCTAGGGTTAGGGTTAGGGTTAGAGCTAGGGTTAGGGTTAGGGTTAGAGCTAGGGTTAGGGTTAGGGTTAGAGCTAGGGTTAGGGTTAGAGCTAGGGTTAGGGTTAGAGCTAGGGTTAGGGTTAGGGTTAGAGCTAGGGTTAGGGTTAGGGTTAGAGCTAGGGTTAGGGTTAGAGCTAGGGTTAGGGTTAGGGTTTGAGCTAGGGTTAGGGTTAGGGTTTGAGCTAGGGTTAGGGTTAGAGCTAGGGTTAGGGTTAGGGTTTGAGCTAAGGTTAGGGTTAGGGTTTGAGCTAGGGTTAGGGTTAGAGCTAGGGTTAGGGTTAGGGTTAGAGCTAGGGTTAGGGTTAGAGCTAGGGTTAGAGTTAGGGTTAGGGTTTGAGCTAGGGTTAGGGTTAGGGTTAGGGTGTGAGCTAGGGTTAGAGCTAGGGTTAGGGTTAGGGCTAGGGTTAGGGTTAGAGCTAGGGTTAGGGTTAGGGTTAGAGCTAGGGTTAGGGTTAGGGTTAGAGCTAGGGTTAGGGTTAGGATTAGAGCTAGGGTTAGGGTTAGGGTTAGAGCTAGGGTTAGGGTTAGAGCTAGGGTTAGAGTTAGGGTTAGGGTTTGAGCTAGGGTTAGGGTTAGGGTTAGGGTTTGAGCTAGGGTTAGAGCTAGGGTTAGGGTTAGGGCTAGGGTTAGGGTTAGGGTTAGGGTTAGAGCTAGGGTTAGGGTTAGGGCTAGGGTTAGGGTTAGAGCTAGGGTTAGGGTTAGGGTTAGAGCTAGGGTTAGGGTTAGGGTTAGGGTTAGAGCTAGGGTTAGGGTTAGGGTTAGAGCTAGGGTTAGGGTTAGGGTTAGAGCTAGGGTTAGGGTTAGGGTTAGAGCTAGGGTTAGGGTTAGGGTTAGAGCTAGGGTTAGGGTTAGAGCTAGGGTTAGGGTTAGGGTTAGAGCTAGGGTTAGGGTTAGAGCTAGGGTTAGAGTTAGGGTTAGGGTTTGAGCTAGGGTTAGGGTTAGGGTTAGGGTTTGAGCTAGGGTTAGAGCTAGGGTTAGGGTTAGGGCTAGGGTTAGGGTTAGAGCTAGGGTTAGGGTTAGGGTTAGAGCTAGGGTTAGGGTTAGGGTTAGAGCTAGGGTTAGGGTTAGGGTTAGAGCTGGGGTTAGGGTTAGGGTTAGAGCTAGGGTTAGGGTTAGGGTTAGAGCTAGGGTTAGGGTTAGGGTTAGGGTTAGAGCTAGGGTTAGGGTTAGGGTTAGGGTTTGAGCTAGGGTTAGAGCTAGGGTTAGGGTTAGGGCTAGGGTTAGGGTTAGAGCTAGGGTTAGGGTTAGGGTTAGAGCTAGGGTTAGGGTTAGGGTTAGAGCTAGGGTTAGGGTTAGGGTTAGAGCTAGGGTTAGGGTTAGGGTTAGAGCTAGGGTTAGGGTTAGGGTTAGAGCTAGGGTTAGGGTTAGGGTTAGAGCTAGGGTTAGGGTTAGGGTTAGGGTTTGAGCTAGGGTTAGGGTTAGGGTTAGGGTTTGAGCTAGGGTTAGGGTTAGGGTTAGGGTTTGAGCTAGGGTTAGGGTTAGGGTTAGGGTTTGAGCTAGGGTTAGGGTTAGGGTTAGGGTTTGAGCTAGGGTTAGGGTTAGGGTTAGGGTTTGAGCTAGGGTTAGAGCTAGGGTTAGGGTTAGGGCTAGGGTTAGGATTAGAGCTAGGGTTAGGGTTAGGGTTAGAGCTAGGGTTAGGGTTAGGGTTAGAGCTAGGGTTAGGGTTAGGGTTAGGGTTAGAGCTAGGGTTAGGGTTAGGGTTTGAGCTAGGGTTAGGGTTAGGGTTTGAGCTAGGGTTAGGGTTAGGGTTAGGGTTTGAGCTAGGGTTAGGGTTAGGGTTAGGGTTTGAGCTAGGGTTAGGGTTAGGGTTAGGGTTTGAGCTAGGGTTAGAGCTAGGGTTAGGGTTAGGGCTAGGGTTAGGGTTAGAGCTAGGGTTAGGGTTAGGGTTAGAGCTAGGGTTAGGGTTAGGGTTAGTGTTAGAGCTAGGGTTAGGGTTAGGGTTAGAGCTAGGGTTAGGGTTAGGGTTAGAGCTAGGGTTAGGGTTAGGGTTAGAGCTAGGGTTAGGGTTAGGGTTAGAGCTAGGGTTAGGGTTAGAGCTAGGGTTAGGGTTAGGGTTTGAGCTAAGGTTAGGGTTAGGGTTTGAGCTAGGGTTAGGGTTAGAGCTAGGGTTAGGGTTAGGGTTAGAGCTAGGGTTAGGGTTAGAGCTAGGGTTAGAGTTAGGGTTAGGGTTTGAGCTAGGGTTAGGGTTAGGGTTAGGGTTTGAGCTAGGGTTGGAGCTAGGGTTAGGGTTAGGGCTAGGGTTAGGGTTAGAGCTAGGGTTAGGGTTAGGGTTAGAGCTAGGGTTAGGGTTAGGGTTAGAGCTAGGGTTAGGGTTAGGGTTAGAGCTAGGGTTAGGGTTAGGGTTAGAGCTAGGGTTAGGGTTAGGGTTAGAGCTAGGGTTAGGGTTAGGGTTAGAGCTAGGGTTAGGGTTAGGGTTAGGGTTAGAGCTAGGGTTAGGGTTAGGGTTTGAGCTAGGGTTAGGGTTAGGGTTTGAGCTAGGGTTAGGGTTAGGGTTAGGGTTTGAGCTAGGGTTAGGGTTAGGGTTAGGGTTTGAGCTAGGGTTAGGGTTAGGGTTAGGGTTTGAGCTAGGGTTAGAGCTAGGTTTAGGGTTAGGGCTAGGGTTAGGGTTAGAGCTAGGGTTAGGGTTAGGGTTAGAGCTAGGGTTAGGGTTAGGGTTAGAGCTAGGGTTAGGGTTAGGGTTAGGGTTTGAGCTAGGGTTAGGGTTAGGGTTAGGGTTTGAGCTAGGGTTAGGGTTAGGGTTAGGGTTTGAGCTAGGGTTAGGGTTAGGGTTTGAGCTAGGGTTAGGGTTAGGGTTAGGGTTTGAGCTAGGGTTAGGGTTAGGGTTTGAGCTAGGGTTAGGGTTAGGGTTTGAGCTAGGGTTAGGGTTAGGGTTAGGGTTTGAGCTAGGGTTAGGGTTAGGGTTAGGGTTTGAGCTAGGGTTAGGGTTAGGGTTTGAGCTAGGGTTAGGGTTAGGGTTAGGGTTAGAGCTAGGGTTAGGGTTAGGGCTAGGGTTAGGGTTGGGCTAGGGTTAGGGTTAGAGCTAGGGTTAGGGTTAGGGTTAGGGCTAGGGTTAGGGTTAGAGCTAGGGTTAGGGTTAGGGTTAGAGCTAGGGTTAGGGTTAGGGTTAGAGCTAGGGTTAGGGTTAGGGTTAGACCTAGGGTTAGGGTTAGGGTTAGAGCTAGGGTTAGGGTTAGGGTTGGAGCTAGGGTTAGGGTTGTATCGATGAATATAATCCTTTTTCCCTACAATAATGCAATTCCTTCCAACTTTGATGTGTCATAAAAACCTTATTTTCAATAGTGTCTTCATGATTGCTATAGTTTCTGTTAGAGGACATGTCCCCCTACAGGTACAATTATTATGAAGTACTTGTACCTTGCACTCTTCGAGTAATCCTACTTTGAAATACCATGCAATGATCAAAATATTGCTTTTTTCCACCTCCAATAACGCAATTCTTTCCAACTTTGATGTGTAATAAAAACTTTATATTTAGTTTTGTGTTCATGCCAGTCATATCATTTGTTAGAAGACATATAAGACTACATGTACAATCATTATGAAGTATCCTTACTTCGTACTTTTCAAGAAATCCTACCTTGAAATACCATGTATTGATCAAAATAATGCTTTTTTTCCTACAATAATGCAATTCTTTCCAAATTTGATGTGTAATAAAAACTTTATATTTAGTTTTGTATTCATGCCACTCATATTTCTTGTTAGAGGACATATAAGACTACATGTACCATCATTATGAAGTATTCTTACTTTCTACTTTTTGAGTAATCCAACCTTGAATTACCATGCAATGATCAAAATATTGCTTTTTTCCACCTCCAATAATGCAATTCTTTCCAACTTTGATGTGTAATCAAAACTTTATTTTCAGTTTTGTATTCATGCCACTCATATTTCTTGTTAGAGGACATATAATACTACATGTACAATCATTATGAAGTATCCTTACTTCGTACTTTCCAAGTAATCCTACCTTGAAATACCATGTATCGATCAAAATAATGCTTTTTCCCTACAATAATGCAATTCCTTCCAAATTTGATGTGTCATAAAAACCTTATCTTCAATAGTGTCTTCATGTGTCTTATAGTTTCTGTTAGAGGACATGTCCCCCTACAGGTACAATTATTATGAAGTACTTGTACCTTGTACTTTTTGAGTAATCCTACCTTGAAATACCATGCAATGATCAAAATACTGCTTTTTTCACCTCCAATAATGCAATTCTTTCCAACTTTGATGTGTTATAAAAACTTTATTTTACATAAACTTCAAGGGTGGGCTCACTATTTGGCAAGACAAGTTTATCATCTGCAGGATTTTGCACCCCGATATTTTTTCTTCATAGATGAGAATTAGATGTATGACGAGAGAAAAGAGGACCAGCTCTGACCTGATAATAGTGTCATGGTGAATTGTCCGAAAATAAAGTTCAAGGGTGGGTGCACTATTTAGGGTTACAGCTAGGGTTAAAGTTAGGGTTAGGGTTAGGGTTAGGGCTAGGGTTAGGGTTAGGGCTAGGGTTAGGGTTAGAGCTAGGGTTAGGGTTAGGGTTTGAGCTAGGGTTAGGGTTAGGGTTTGAGCTAGGGTTAGGGTTAGAGCTAGGGTTAGGGTTAGGGCTAGGGTTAGGGTTAGAGCTAGGGTTAGGGTTAGGGTTAGAGCTAGGGTTAGGGTTAGAGCTAGGGTTAGGGTTAGAGCTAGGGTTAGGGTTAGGGTTAGAGCTAGGGTTAGGGTTAGAGCTAGGGTTAGGGCTAGGGTTAGAGCTAGGGTTAGGGTTAGGGTTAGAGCTAGGGATAGGGTTAGGGTTAGGGTTAGGGCTAGGGTTAGGGTTAGGGTTAGAGCTAGGGTTAGGGTTAGGGTTAGAGCTAGGGTTAGGGTTAGGGTTAGGGTTAGAGCTAGGGTTAGGGTTAGAGCTAGGGTTAGGGTTAGGGCTAGGGTTAGGGTTAGAGCTAGGGTTAGGGTTAGGGTTAGGGCTAGGGTTAGGGTTAGAGCTAGGGTTAGGGTTAGGGTTAGAGCTAGGGTTAGAGCTAGGGTTAGGGTTAGGGTTAGACCTAGGGTTAGGGTTAGGGTTAGAGCTAGGGTTAGGGTTAGGGTTGGAGCTAGGGTTAGGGTTGTATCGATGAATATAATGCTTTTTCCCTACAATAATGCAATTCCTTCCAACTTTGATGTGTCATAAAAACCTTATTTTCAATAGTGTCTTCATGATTGCTATAGTTTCTGTTAGAGGACATGTCCCCCTGGAGGTACAATTATTATGAAGTACTTGTACCTTGCACTCTTCGAGTAATCCTACTTTGAAATACCATGCAATGATCAAAATATTGCTTTTTTCCACCTCCAATAACGCAATTCTTTCCAACTTTGATGTGTAATAAAAACTTTATATTTAGTTTTGTGTTCATGCCAGTCATATCATTTGTTAGAAGACATATAAGACTACATGTACAATCATTATGAAGTATCCTTACTTCATACTTTTCAAGAAATCCTACCTTGAAATACCATGTATTGATCAAAATAATGCTTTTTTTCCTGCAATAATGCAATTCTTTCCAACTTTGATGTGTAATAAAAACTTTATATTTAGTTTTGTATTCATGCCACTCATATTTCTTGTTAGAGGACATATAAGACTACATGTACCATCATTATGAAGTATTCTTACTTTCTACTTTTTGAGTAATCCAACCTTGAAATACCATGCAATGATCAAAATATTGCTTTTTTCCACCTCCAATAATGCAATTCTTTCCAACTTTGATGTGTAATCAAAACTTTATTTTCAGTTTTGTATTCATGACAGTCATATCGTTTGTTAGAGGACATAAGGTACTACATGTACAATCATTATGAAGTATCCTTACTTCGTACTTTCCAAGTAATCCTACCTTGAAATACCATGTATCGATCAAAATAATGCTTTTTCCCTACAATAATGCAATTCCTTCCAAATTTGATGCGTCATAAAAACCTTATCTTCAATAGTGTCTTCATGATTCTTATAGTTTCTGTTAGAGGACATGTCCCCCTACAGGTACAATTATTATGAAGTACTTGTACCTTGTACTTTTTGAGTAATCCTACCTTGAAATACCATGCAATGATCAAAATATTGCTTTTTTCACCTCCAATAATGCAATTCTTTCCAACTTTGATGTGTAATAAAAACTTTATTTTACATAAACTTCAAGGGTGGGCTCACTATTTGGCAAGACAAGTTTATCATCTGCCGGATTTTGCACCCCGATATTTTTTCTTCATAGATGAGAATTAGATGTATGACGAGAGAAAAGAGGACCGGCTCTGACCTGATAATAGTGTCATGCTAAATTGTCCGAAAATAAAGTTCAAGGGTGGGTGCACTATTTAGGGTCACAGCTAGGGTTAAAGTTAGGGTTAGGGTTAGGGTTATAGCTAGGGTTGGAGTTAGGGTTAGAGCTAGGGCTAGGGTTAGGGTTAGGGTTAGAGCTAGGGTTAGGGTTAGGGTTAGAGCTAGGGTTAGGGTTAGGGTTAGAGCTAGGGTTAGGGTTAGGGTTAGAGCTAGGGTTAGGGTTAGAGCTAGGGTTAGGGTTAGAGCTAGAGTTAGAGCTAGGGTTAGGGTTAGAGCTAGGGTTAGGGTTAGGGTTTGAGCTAGGGTTAGGGTTAGAGCTAGGGTTAGGGTTAGAGCTAGGGTTAGGGTTAGAGCTAGGGTTAGGGCAAGGGTTAGGGTTAGAGCAAGGGTTAGGGTTAGAGCTAGGGTTAGGGTTAGAGCTAGGGTTGGGGTTAGGGTTAGAGCTAGGGCTAGGGTTAGGGTTAGAGCTAGGGTTAGGGTTAGAGCTAGGGTTAGGGCTAGGGTTAGGGTTAGAGCTAGGGTTAGGGTTAGAGCTAGGGTTAGGGTTAGGGCTAGGGTTAGGGTTAGGGTTTGAGCTAGGGTTAGGGTTAGAGCTAGGGTTAGGGTTAGGGCTAGGGTTAGGGTTAGAGCTAGGGTTAGGGTTAGGGCTAGGGTTAGGGTTAGGGCTAGGGTTAGGGTTGGAGCTAGGGTTAGGGTTAGGGTTAGGGTTTGAGCTAGGGTTAGGGCTAGGGTTTGAGCTAGGGTTAGGGTTAGAGCTAGGGTTAGGGTTAGGGCTAGGGTTAGGGTTAGAGCTAGGGTGAGCGTTAGGGTTAGGGTTTGAGCTAGGGTTAGGGTTAGGGCTAGGGTTAGGGTTAGGGTTTGAGCTAGGGTTAGGGTTAGGGTTAGAGCTAGGGTTAGGGTTAGAGCTAGGGTTAGGGTTAGGACTAGGGTTAGGGTTAGAGCTAGGGTTAGGGTTAGGGCTAGGGTTAGGGTTAGGGCTAGAGTTAGGGTTAGAGCTAGGGTTAGGGTTAGGGTTAGAGTTTGAGCTAGGGTTAGGGTTATGGTTTGAGCTAGGGTTAGGGTTAGAGCTAGGGTTAGGGTTAGGGTTAGAGCTAGAGTTAGGGTTAGGGTTATGGCTAGGGTTAGAGCTAGGGATAGGGTTAGGGTTAGGGTTAGGGCTAGGGTTAGGGTTAGGGTTAGAGCTAGGGTTAGGGTTAGGGTTAGAGCTAGGGTTAGGGTTAGGGTTAGGGTTAGAGCTAGGGTTAGGGTTAGAGCTAGGGTTAGGGTTAGGGCTAGGGTTAGGGTTAGAGCTAGGGTTAGGGTTAGGGTTAGGGCTAGGGTTAGGGTTAGAGCTAGGGTTAGGGTTAGGGTTAGAGCTAGGGTTAGAGCTAGGGTTAGGGTTAGGGTTAGACCTAGGGTTAGGGTTAGGGTTAGAGCTAGGGTTAGGGTTAGGGTTGGAGCTAGGGTTAGGGTTGTATCGATGAATATAATGCTTTTTCCCTACAATAATGCAATTCCTTCCAACTTTGATGTGTCATAAAAACCTTATTTTCAATAGTGTCTTCATGATTGCTATAGTTTCTGTTAGAGGACATGTCCCCCTGGAGGTACAATTATTATGAAGTACTTGTACCTTGCACTCTTCGAGTAATCCTACTTTGAAATACCATGCAATGATCAAAATATTGCTTTTTTCCACCTCCAATAACGCAATTCTTTCCAACTTTGATGTGTAATAAAAACTTTATATTTAGTTTTGTGTTCATGCCAGTCATATCATTTGTTAGAAGACATATAAGACTACATGTACAATCATTATGAAGTATCCTTACTTCATACTTTTCAAGAAATCCTACCTTGAAATACCATGTATTGATCAAAATAATGCTTTTTTTCCTGCAATAATGCAATTCTTTCCAACTTTGATGTGTAATAAAAACTTTATATTTAGTTTTGTATTCATGCCACTCATATTTCTTGTTAGAGGACATATAAGACTACATGTACCATCATTATGAAGTATTCTTACTTTCTACTTTTTGAGTAATCCAACCTTGAAATACCATGCAATGATCAAAATATTGCTTTTTTCCACCTCCAATAATGCAATTCTTTCCAACTTTGATGTGTAATCAAAACTTTATTTTCAGTTTTGTATTCATGACAGTCATATCGTTTGTTAGAGGACATAAGGTACTACATGTACAATCATTATGAAGTATCCTTACTTCGTACTTTCCAAGTAATCCTACCTTGAAATACCATGTATCGATCAAAATAATGCTTTTTCCCTACAATAATGCAATTCCTTCCAAATTTGATGCGTCATAAAAACCTTATCTTCAATAGTGTCTTCATGATTCTTATAGTTTCTGTTAGAGGACATGTCCCCCTACAGGTACAATTATTATGAAGTACTTGTACCTTGTACTTTTTGAGTAATCCTACCTTGAAATACCATGCAATGATCAAAATATTGCTTTTTTCACCTCCAATAATGCAATTCTTTCCAACTTTGATGTGTAATAAAAACTTTATTTTACATAAACTTCAAGGGTGGGCTCACTATTTGGCAAGACAAGTTTATCATCTGCCGGATTTTGCACCCCGATATTTTTTCTTCATAGATGAGAATTAGATGTATGACGAGAGAAAAGAGGACCGGCTCTGACCTGATAATAGTGTCATGCTAAATTGTCCGAAAATAAAGTTCAAGGGTGGGTGCACTATTTAGGGTCACAGCTAGGGTTAAAGTTAGGGTTAGGGTTAGGGTTATAGCTAGGGTTGGAGTTAGGGTTAGAGCTAGGGCTAGGGTTAGGGTTAGGGTTAGAGCTAGGGTTAGGGTTAGGGTTAGAGCTAGGGTTAGGGTTAGGGTTAGAGCTAGGGTTAGGGTTAGGGTTAGAGCTAGGGTTAGGGTTAGAGCTAGGGTTAGGGTTAGAGCTAGAGTTAGAGCTAGGGTTAGGGTTAGAGCTAGGGTTAGGGTTAGGGTTTGAGCTAGGGTTAGGGTTAGAGCTAGGGTTAGGGTTAGAGCTAGGGTTAGGGTTAGAGCTAGGGTTAGGGCAAGGGTTAGGGTTAGAGCAAGGGTTAGGGTTAGAGCTAGGGTTAGGGTTAGAGCTAGGGTTGGGGTTAGGGTTAGAGCTAGGGCTAGGGTTAGGGTTAGAGCTAGGGTTAGGGTTAGAGCTAGGGTTAGGGCTAGGGTTAGGGTTAGAGCTAGGGTTAGGGTTAGAGCTAGGGTTAGGGTTAGGGCTAGGGTTAGGGTTAGGGTTTGAGCTAGGGTTAGGGTTAGAGCTAGGGTTAGGGTTAGGGCTAGGGTTAGGGTTAGAGCTAGGGTTAGGGTTAGGGCTAGGGTTAGGGTTAGGGCTAGGGTTAGGGTTGGAGCTAGGGTTAGGGTTAGGGTTAGGGTTTGAGCTAGGGTTAGGGCTAGGGTTTGAGCTAGGGTTAGGGTTAGAGCTAGGGTTAGGGTTAGGGCTAGGGTTAGGGTTAGAGCTAGGGTGAGCGTTAGGGTTAGGGTTTGAGCTAGGGTTAGGGTTAGGGCTAGGGTTAGGGTTAGGGTTTGAGCTAGGGTTAGGGTTAGGGTTAGAGCTAGGGTTAGGGTTAGAGCTAGGGTTAGGGTTAGGACTAGGGTTAGGGTTAGAGCTAGGGTTAGGGTTAGGGCTAGGGTTAGGGTTAGGGCTAGAGTTAGGGTTAGAGCTAGGGTTAGGGTTAGGGTTAGAGTTTGAGCTAGGGTTAGGGTTATGGTTTGAGCTAGGGTTAGGGTTAGAGCTAGGGTTAGGGTTAGGGTTAGAGCTAGAGTTAGGGTTAGGGTTATGGCTAGGGTTAGGGTTTGGGTTTGGGTTAGGGCTAGGGTTAGGGTTAGGGTTATGGCTAGGGTTAGGATTAGGGTTAGGGCTAGGGTTAGGGTTAGGTTCCCTAGATCCCTACATCCCTAGCCATAACCCTAACCCTAACCCTAGCCCTAACCCTAACCCTAGCCTTAACCCTAACCCTAGCCATAACCCTAACCCTAACCCTAGCCATAACCCTAACCCTAGCAATAACCCTAACCCTAGCCCTAGCCCTAACCCTAACCCTAGCCCTAATCCTAACCCTAGCCCTAACCCTAGCCAAAACCCTAACCTAACCCTGACCTGTACGACCTTCCGTTCCCAAGATAAACATTTCAGTGTAGGTACACCAAGCCCCATTCATCTACAATGAGAAAATAAACTTAAGTATAGCTCCGGAACCGAAGGTCGGAGCAACTTGGAACCAAGATCCGTCTGCCATATTTTGGGGGTCCTGAACACGCCAGACTTGTCCCTGAGTCTCTAGGACCTTCCGTTCCCAAGATACACATATTCAGTATACCCCCCAGTGGATTTGTCATATCTCGGGAACGGAAGGTCGTAGAGACTCGCAACAAAGACTGGCGATCTCAGAGACCCTGAATACCCCCAGACGGACATTGCTCCCGAGTCTCTACGACCTTCCATTCCCGAGATACACATATCCTGTTGGTGCGCCAAGCCCCATTCGTCTACAATGAGAAAATAACCTTAGGTAAAACTCACGTACCGAAGGTCGGAGCAACTTGGAACCAAGATCCGTCTGCCATATCTTGGGGGTGCTGAACATGCCAGACTTGTCCCAGAGTCTCTACGACCTTCCGTTCCCGAGAACGGAACATACATATACATACATATATATATGTATGTGTGCTTGTGTGGTTGTGTGTGTATATGTGTGTGGACAAACGTGGATGCATGTATAGTTAGGAACCTAGGTTTGGAGATTGAAAGGAATACCATTTTATCATTTTATACACCTTTTACAATAGCCCCCATATGTGTTTTATACAGTCTTTTAGATACAGGAAAAAAACCATTAAGCAACCTTTTAATTATTTGATATCCAGTCCCCAAGACTTCTGAAATTTTCCAGCTGTATTTGTGGCCACAACTGATGATTTAAAGAAAAAGCATGAATGGTGACAATAGTAGATATTATGGATGTTTGATTTTAATGCAGAAATTCTGTTTATTAAAGATGATTTTCTAATATGGGAGACAATAAAAGTAACCTTAACCTTAACAAATCATCAACAAGAAGGTAGGAGGCAGGAGATGGGAGGTTAAGGGAGTGAGAGGGGAAAACATGTACTCAAGGGTTCAATGAGGGTTAAGTCCAAAACAAAACAAAGTGAACGTGGATGTCAGTAATAAAAGCTCCATTAAAAGGTCATAGGTTCGAGAGGTCACTTAGATGGATTCTCCCCACCTCTGAATTGTCTCCCTCATTCCCTGCAACACTAGAGTCGCATCCCAGCAGCCTCTCTGCTCTGATGCAACATGGCATCTTAAAACAAGCAGTTTACATTAAAAGGTCAGCTGGGTGAGCGCACCGCACTGAATCTGTGGCTCAGGATGAAGAGGGCATCCGAGCAACAACAACATTAACACACAAACACACACATGCACACACAGACACTCCACTCTGTCTTTTTGCTGGGAGCACATACTTCCATACTGTTGGTAGATGCATGCATGTGAGCAAAAATACACAGACACTGTTCCACTCCTCGACAAAGCACACAAGGTACCAAAAGACGTGTTTAAATACCAAAGATGCACAGACTCGCCAACAAAAGGTTAGCGAAATCTGGAAATTAACAAGACCAGAGTTTGAATGCCAAACACTTTAAGATGCACACCGAGTTAGATTTCCATCAGTGTTTCCAAGTCCAGAAGAGGGTTGATCTAAGGCCCTGTTTACATGATGTTTTTGGTGAAAAATTAGAGTGGTTTTCTCTGCGTTTTGAAAAAGTTCTGCGTTCACATGGCATCATTTTTTAAATGATCCCCATGCACAAAAATGATCGAAAATGCTGTAGTATGCATGCCAGGGCAGTAGTTGGTGGTGTAACTTTTCAAAATCAACACCACAGAATAGGATCACAGTAGTGGTTCTGTAAAGCTACATTGGAGTTGTGTTAATAAACTCTACAGAGTCTGCAGCACAAACAAAACTGGACAGCCTGACGTTTTTTTTGCTTTTGTTTTTGTTTTGTTCTGGCAGTAGGCTGCCAGGGTATGTGAATAAGGCTGGAACCACAATAGACATGTTCGAAGCGGCGTGTTGATGTCATCGTTTTCATAGGAGATGTGTTTTGCCCGTTTACAAGACGACGGTAGGGTGGCGTTTTCAAAAGATTACACTCTGGAGCCCGTTTTCAAAAATTAGCGTTTTCAGGCCTCGAAAACGACGCTTATGTTTAAGTGAATGGCCAAAAGGCAACAAAGCGTTATCGTTTTTGGGTAAAATGGTTGTCGTGTAAACAGCAGAAGGTGAAGGAAAAGAAATCTTATAAATCTTTAGTCAAGCAGACCCGGGATATACTAAAAAAAAAAAAGTACAACTCCGCCTGTTACTCGCTAAGTTTTAATGAATTTTGTAATGAGATGTATAAAATAGATGCAGTTGCAAGGTTAAATATCTAAATGTGCTTTAATTATTTCTGAGTGTGTGTGTGTATGTGTGTGTGTGTCAAGTGTTTGTTTTCTTCAGGTGATAAGTACTTCCTCTGACACACAGCCACAGTGAACGGCTGCTTGATTAATTCTGATCCACTTAATTAGAAAGCTGACGATTTCCCGTGTGAATACTGATAATGTGGGGAACTGCTGTCATTGACTGTTATTGACTGATGAGTTCATTAAGACTCAGGAACATGGTTGTTTATCTGAAACTTTCTTGCTTGATGAAACAATAACAGACTCTATTTAAGCTGACTGGTGCCATATGCATTGATTTGGTTACATTACAGATAGAGGCTATTTGATAAAACTGTACAGCTTTTATATAAAGTGACATTAACACTGTAATCATATTGAGCTCTCTAGTCACTGTCACCTTTTGAAAGCTTATGTGCTAAATGTGTCCCCCTGCAAAAGTGTGTGTGTGCAAGTGAAAATTGCAAGAGCTGAAACCACAAAACTTTGTGTGGTGTATTTGTGTGGATGCACATGCTTGCATATGTGTGTGTGTGTAAATGTATATGTGTGTTCTCAAAAAACCTAACATGAGCGTCAGCAGGAAGTATTGACAGCTGCAAGTGTGCAGGTGTAACTTCGCTCTGTTAGCACGAGCAGTGAGATGCTTTTCACGGCTGATGAGAGAGAAATGTTCCCCTATTCGACAGAAATGAGCAGAGATGCAAATCTGTGTGATTGCACCGCAGGGATTGACAGACAGTGCGACTATTTCGAGTACCTTATGCTTGTCAATACATCCAAACATGTTTGCACCTTTTTTGAGCTTATCAACACATTTCTGCTGCACGAGATGTAATGGAGGTGCATGTGGACCTTTTGTTTGTGATGAGCAGTGAGATATCAGTTAAATTTGCTTTGAAAGTGGAGGCAGAGTGAGAGACAGATGCACAGGCCAATAGTGAGAGTATGCGAGGAATGTGTGTGAGGAGGAGTGAAGGCTATGGATGGATATGTCAAGAGTGTAGGGGGGGCAGAGGGTACTCTTTCCCCCCGTGGAGATCTCTCCAGTAGGGTAGACAGTGATAGTATGGACCCCAGACCTCCAACCCAGCCAGCAAGCTCTGCATGTCCAGCTCCTGCTGATTACAGGAGACTGCTAAACAATGCCTTAATTCTCCATGCTCTTCCCCTTAGTGTCTATCTTTGTGTTTCTACTTCATGAATATTCTCACTTCTGTTGTCAAAAATACACTCATGCACACTTTAGATAAAAGTACAAACTTAGTGATGGCTCTGGCGACATGTATTTCCCATCTTTCAAGGTAAGCTATGCTGATATGGGCACCAACGCCCACTGATCAAACTAGTGGAGAGAGTGAATGAGTGACAGGTCGTCTAAAATATGCAGCAAAAGTCAGAATAGATTTAAATCAGCAAAATTTATCATTCTAATTTTTAATGTCTGTCTACTTCACTATAGTGGCCCAAATGCATACATACTTCCAAAGTGAACTGGTTACGGGTCTCTTGTCTCCTACACACATCTCCCACAAATCAACTTAGCCAATATTGAAAAGCCCTGATTATGCGTAATCCTGATATATTGCTTTGGTTTATTAGGAGAAAACACAGAAACCAGAAATATGATCTATTTCTGTGTTGCTCCCTTTGCCATTTTGGTAGCTCCCACTCACTACTACAAAACCCATTAAATGTCAGCCTCGCACACAAACACACATCTCTTTGCATACAGACACACACAAACACACATTATGCAAAAATAAAACAAGCAAAAACTTTACAGAGGTCAGGTTTGGCATCAGGTTCCTCTATGATACGTTTTTATTTGCCAAATTTAGGTCATATCTCAAATTGAAGGAGGACAAAAAAAGGAGACACACCATTGTCATTTGTGCTGATCGACATTCACATTGCTTCCCACAGGCCAACAGTTGTGCCCCAATCTACTTTGAAGTCTGCTAGAATTACTTATGACACAATAAGCTGCAACAATGAAGCAACAAAAGAGACATGAATTTAAAGGCCATTCCTCTTTACCAATCTCCAACCAAATCCAGTCATCAAGCAGATGTAGCTTCTGATGTTATAGCTCCAGAAGAGGCAACAAAAAAGTGTTTGTAGACGGCCACTAAAATGTCGGCCCTGTCAGAAAACTGTAAGTATAGGATAATGTTTTCAGTAGGCTCTCATATGATTAACATCTCAGGGTAATCCAGCCTTGGCAGAGGGATTTAACCAGAGCTTCTACACTGGCTCTGAGCCAGGCTGGCACTGTGACTTGTCTTCCCACAGACAGAGGGATGAGTCTGGGGTGGGATGGGACATGCGGGGGCCTAGATGGACTGGCTGCAGACACAATACTGGCACAGTGACAACAGACACCAATCAAGGCTAATCTCACACCACCAAATACAACACGTGCATACTCTTATAGACTCTATATGTTCATGTAGCATGCATTGTAAAATGCCGCTTATGCCTTCCGTAAAAAGAAAATGCAATTTCATATTACAAAACACATTATGACATGTTGTGCAAACTACAATCATCGAGCCTTAGACATGATGGACTTGATTTGTAAATTATTGATGGAGGAAAACTTGTATAAGCTATTCATGCAAAAAACAACATGTGCAGGATTTATATGTAACAGCAATTTAAACAATTTAAGTTTTCTTTGAACAAAATATACACAAAAATGAATCATAATTTCCTTCAGTAATATTAAAACCATTGTCAAATGACTCTGTGCTTTACTTGGCAATTATGGCCATAATCACACAGGTTTATCTGCATTTTAATAAAATCATCACTGTAGGTTCCCTGGTTTCTTGTATCTATATTTGAACGGTTGGTTAGGAGAATGAGGGAGACATTTGGACATAAAACACTGTTAATAGTCAGAGCATCATTAAGAGATCTTTCCTCATAACTGGCTTCACGGGGGGCGGAGGAATGATCAAGAATAATGTGTGGTGCTTTGTAGCCACCCAGGTCACAGCCTGCATACAAATCCGCAATAAGGAGGAGAGGCAGGGAAGGAGGGAAGGCCGGGGACGAGGCAGGGGGTCTCAAACAGTGAATGGGTTTGAGAGGGGAAGAGAGAGAGAGAGAGAAAGGGGGTGAGGATAACCAATCTCAATAAGGCGGGTCATTTCTGTTGCAAGTTCAGAGATTGTGTGGGTCCTTGTAGAAGAGAGGTGGAGGGCGGTAAAGGGGAAGGGAGGTTATTTGGGGGAGATAGGGGGAGAGGTAACAGGACTGAGAGGGGGAGTTGTGCAGGCTAAAGCCCAGAGCTGTATTCAGTGGGGGTAGGCTGCTCCGGCTCCAACACTACTACAAAGCTGGACTCCTAGGGTTCATGAATAAGGCGAGGAAATGATCAGGAAAAAAGGGAAAAGAACCCTGAGAGATGTTTAGACAGATGGCCCACTTGAAGCGACGCAAGGACACAGAAAGAGAAAAGTGATTTTAATGAAACTTCAGATTCAGCAAATAATTGATCTCCCCCTTCAAAATCCCAGCAGAAAGGTGAGAGTAAATTTGATGTGTTACAAGTGCCTTTCCAACAGACATTAAAAGATACTGGATGCTGTAAATCCTTTAGATTGAATTAAATTGACATCATGAGAAGGGGTTGGAAGAGAGGGAGAGGAAAGGGAAAAAAAGAGAGAGGGGCAGGGAATCAAATGGAAGACGTTCAGAAAAGAGCTGTGGCGCCAAAGAAAATAGATGGCAGGGGACTTCTCTCCTCCTTCAGTCGCTGTAAAAAGCCACTGAGGGCCTTTGAGGGAGAACATGCTACTCAGTATTTTTAGAAATTTCATTTGATGGGATTCTGGCAAACATCTCTCCTCTGGGCCTTAGATGCAATATCAAATGTTACTTGCTGGGGACTAGATGATGTTTTATGAATTTAGTGAGCATGAATTATTAATGGCCAAACTACTATCATATATCTAACATGTGAAACTAATTATTTGATGGGGTAGACAGAAAAAAAAGGTATTGCCTTTGAGATTCTATCAGATTAACGCTGATTATTTGACCATATCAAACCTTCACACTTCAGCTCCCTCATAAGAGAAAAAAGCCAGAGGAGATTTCAAAAGTTCTCGGTTGTATGGCAGAGGTTTATTGGAGGCTTCGAATAGAGCACCAAATATAGTGTAGGGTGTATCACATGAGCACAGAATAGTATGTACTGATAAGTGGCTAAAAAAAATAAAAATAAATAAAAAACACACCAAGCTTACAGTTTAGGCAGTACAGAGAGCCTCCTGGGGGGAGCTTCACCATATTAATGCTGCACAGTGTCGGGACATTGCCAACCCTCTACCTATCGTTTATAATCATAATCCATTTCCACTGCTATTGTCCTCCATGGAAAAGACTCACTCCATGAGATCACCAAATGAGAGAGAGAGAAAGAACAAAATCACTGAAGGAATAGTGTGTCTGTGTGTGTCGCCTTCACCAACTAAATGCCTATTAGAAAGTCCCCCTGAAACCAACCTGTCTATCCCACCCACAGCCTCCTATCGGCCTCACACAAACCCACCGAGTCCTAATCATACGCTTGGATTTCTCTTAGATGACATGAACATAGCATTGCGACAATAGCAGTTAACCTCTCCACTTCTAGAACACGGAATTAGATTTAGGACGGCAATGAAACCCAAAATGGCTTGATTCCCGGCCCCAGCTCCAGACGCAACCCAACATTTGAACTGTTTTTATGAACCCCTCTAACTCAACTCTTTGAGGTGTGTTTGTGTGTGGGCCCTGTCTGTCCCGCTCAGGGTGTGTTTACTGAGTGAATGAGTGAGTGATAGCTGTTCTGCTTGGTTGATGAAAGGAGCAAAGATCTGTTCTTAAGAAAATGGGTTTTCTGGGTTTTTATTGATCAGATTTTGTGTTTGTTGGTTGACGAAATCAAACCAAATCTAGTGGATAAACATTTGTAATATTTGGCTTCATCCAAAAAAAAAGAAAGAAATCAATACACAAATGCAAATTATAAATAAAATTGATTAATGAAAAAAAAAATTTAATTGCATTCTGCTTCATTTTCTTTGACATAGAAATTAATAAAGTATGAAGAATGAATAAAGATGAAATATAAAATAGAAGCACCTGCCTCTGTTTATGTGTGTGCGTGTGTGTGTGTGTGTGTGTGTGTGTGTGTGTGTGCGTGCATGCGTGGGTGTATTTTCTTATAGATATAGGAGGGGAGAGTGCTCACTTAAACCCAAACACCCTGACCTTTCTAAGTGTCCTGCAATTATGATAGCCTTCCATTACTGCAAACACTGCAGGTGAACACACTGCTCTGCTCATAAACACACGCACACACACACACACACACAGGAACCACTGTGGCCTCAACAGCTCACCAACATTGATTTTCACTTTAGCCTTACAGGTCCAGCATACAGCTCAAACCCCTGCACAACTATCCACAATATTTACCCATTTGCCAAAAGGGGATACCCTATTGTCAGGGTGGTGTGGTGTACAGTGTGGCTGAGGGTCTCTCCTGTCACATCTGGGTCTATTCAGCCAGGCACCACAGGGGAGCCGTCTATGAGTTGCCCTCTTCATTTCTTCGTTCCTGCTCTGTCTCCATCCCCCTTGCCAGACTAACTGCTCAATTTCTCCTCTCCTTGTTCTTCCCACCTATTGTCACTTTCTGTCTGTCTGTTTCTTTGCTTGTATGTTGGAAGAAACAGTTGCTTTTCATAGAAAACTGCTACCTGTAACCTCAACACATGGGCAATTTCAGACCCTTATGGGTGCTCAAGCGCACCAGAATGTAATCTCAGAACCCCTAATAATAGTAATAATAGATGAATTAATGTTTTTATCAGAGGTTAAAATGGGCCGGAACAGCAGTGTGCTGCAGTCACCTGCCTTTTCTTCCAGGTGGTGTCATCGAGTTACTCACTCAACAAATCAGAAAGTAGTGTCACTTCAAGGCTCGACTGACCCGGCATTATTGGGGGGAAGGCCGCACCATCCAGGAATTTGGCCCACCTATAGGAGAAAAGAGCATTAACTCATGTTGTGTTGTCATGGATGTATTTTTCTGCACTTCCAAATGTCAGCTTGATGCTTTTACTTTCATCTTTCTGTCTGTCTTTCTTGTACATATCAGAACAACTAAGACTTCAAAATAAAAGCCTGTCCTCTTGCATTAAATGAAACAATACACAAATAACAAATGTTGCTTAAATTCTCCACCATGACATGAGATTCCTTTAAGACCAAACAGATAATACAAACGATGTAAAAATATATATTATAGCATTGAATTACAGCAAATTTTCAACACAATAATGGCCTAAGATTTCTGAGCTGTTCTTCAGCCCAAGTCATATTTTTGTTTTATTAATTTCAGCATGAAAATTTCTCCTTTATTAAGATTTATAGATTGTTGTTAAAAATTTAGATGTAAGAAATCATATTTCTATCACTTGATGAAATATAATGAAACACAATCAAAGCATGGATCAAACCTTTCATAGATTTCCCATTGATGTATTGCTTTTAAAAGTATTTGAAAATAAAAATACTGACATAGGATGATTAAAAAAAAAAATGTTTTAACAAAAAGTGACTAAGGTAAGTCCAGCCAGTGCAGGGGGCACAGGTCATTTCAGTTGGCTCCTGAGTGATGGATGCTGTTGGGAAATAGAAGTTTGAGGCCAATCACTCTCAAGGTGATTACCAGGGAAAAGTCTTAACACTGTGCAGGAATGCAGAGGTCAGGGGTCAACCTGCAGGAGACAAGAATGGTGACAGGTCACTTGGCTTTAAATATCATACTTAATATAATGCCTGCCAATAAATATGCTACACTCACAGGCATAGATTCACACAAACAGGTAGGTTGCTGTCTCAGATTGATGGTGGATTATGATCAGAAAGACAAGCAATGGGATGCAAAGAAGAGAGATAATATGGCCCTGTCTTCCATCCACTTCCTCACCTGTATGAGCAGGATGAGTCCTGCTCAATATCATAGTAACCATATTATTTGAATATTCATGGATAATAAATTTTCAAGTCCAGCAGTGAAGGGAGAACACAGGCTACAGAGCAGATAAAATGCACAAGTCAAAGTCCTGGGGAGGATGGGTGGAGGGGTGCATGTGTGTGTGTGTGTTCAGATTTGAATGCATGGTCAGAAGCAGGCATCATTGATTTAAACACTAAGTGAAGGACAAGCAGTGCAGACCTGGAATCCAAATCAATGACACAGTCCAAAATGTCTGCCATGCCGAGTTCAAGGCTCCCAGATTAGAGTGCAAAATGCAGAGTGGCACAAATTTTGCCAGGCGCATACGTGACGAAACATCCAGTCAAACAGAGAGGAGGAGGCAGTGAGACAGGCACTCTGACTGCACCAGAAAATCCTGTCCCATATGACGTAATGTTTGTTTTTGTTCCCATCACTTTTTAACACAAAAAAGACGCTTGTCTAAATTGCATGGCATATGCAAAGCAGCACTACTTATGGAGATCCTATAGAGACCAAAGCAGCGGGTGTGATGGACTAATTAAGTAGGGCCTGTGTACTCAGACATCAATAGGTTCCGTCAGACTGCACATAGCCTCTATAATGGCACGTCCATGCCCAATCATAGAGGGAATACTTCTGATTATACACCTGCACATATGCACACAAATCGGTAAAATCTCGGTAAAATCTATATATGTTTAAGTTTAGTCATCGTGTAAGTAAGAATTAAATGAAAAAGAATTATCTTGTGAATCTTGCTCTTCACGTTAATGTAGGTTTATTTGCTTGTAAACTTATTTGAATCAATAAAATAGCTAAAGAAAGACGGAAATCAATCTGCACGGACTACATGACTGGTTGAAGAGTTGGAAACAGAGATGTTACACAAAGAGGACGGAAACTTGGACTATTGTCCAAGAGGACATGTGAGCAGAAATTAAAATGTTTCATATCGAGCAATCTGAAATGAATTGGGTGAGGCTGGAGGAGAGAAAAGAAAAATCAATGGATCTCTGGCTCCGCTCAAAGGGACGGCATCACAAATGGGATTTACAAGTGGGGCACAGCAGCTGCCAAATAACCTAGAACTAAAGAATTACAATATTACTGATGAAGTGTGTGAAGGCTTTTAGAGGCATTGCTGAAAAATGGCTCTGATGGAGGCATAACAATGCTACTTAATTCAAATGTCCTATAGCTGCTGCTCTGAAAAGGCTAAGCAACAGATGTAACATTACCTTCTACAATCGGCCAGCTATACAGAAAGAAAGAGAGTCAGAGTCAGAGTCAGAGAGATGTTTTTCACTTAAAGTATAAGTCTACTGGTGATCATCACATGTCAAGTTTCAGGAAACTACCTGCACTCCACCCTCTGTTGTTCTGATGTCAGCTGTGCTCATGAAAAAACAGAGAGCAAGAAAACAAGGTAGAAAAAAAAAGGCAAGCAACTCATCCCCAACATTAAAAGGGCAGCAGAGGAATGAGGGAGAAATAAAATGGGGTGAATAAAAAGGATGAGAGGAACAAGTTCCCATCATCTATTTTAATGCTGCGTTTAATTTACATTTTCTTTTTGCTGCCGATATAAGTGGACAGGTAACACAAGGACGGTGACATCCAGAGAGCTCCCCGGGTCAGAGGGCAGCAGTTAACCTGTCAGAAGCAGAGTACTGATTAGAATAAATCCACACACACACTAGAGGTCAGCTCCAGCCTCTGCTGCTGATCTGACCCACCACTCTCTCAGGGTGTGTGCGTGTGTGTCCACCAGCTATGCATAGTGCACGTGCTACAGTGTGCACACACACACACATGCCAGTGTCTGGGAGTGTGTTGAGCTTTTGTTGAGCTGCATATCGTTATTATTGTTTTGCTTATTTGATTTATTTTACTATTTTTATTTAATTCTGTATTGTATATTCTGTATTGTGTGCTGCATCAATAAATATGATTCTATTCTATTCTATTCTATTCTCTGCTTTTCTTAAACAAACAAATAAAAAAATCAAATTAGACAAGAGGACTATCATTCTGAAGTAGATAGTAGAAGTAGCAATAAAAGCAACAATAGTAATAGTAAAATTCAGCAACTCTTTATCCAAAATCCTATTGCCTGTGGAAACTGACAACTATAAAAATGTAAACCACCAAGCTGTTGTCAACACCTCTTCTTTAATGTGAGTAGAAGGGGAGAGCCTGCTCTGTGGGATGGAAATCTAATGCACATAAACACTAGACTTCATCTCTGTGGCTCAGAGGGCAAGACCCTGCAGCCCTCTTACAGAGGATGAAAGAGCTAACTTTGAATAAAAGAGTTAGGCTGCCAGTGTACACATGCACGCACACCAGCAGATGCATGCACACAAACAGAATACCTCATATGAAGGGCTGGAGGCTATCACAGTGTGAGCTACCATGTGGGATGTTTCTGGGCCCACACCTATGGAGGCTGAAAAAGCCGCTGCTGAACGTGTAGGGTGAAGTGAGGTTACCTACAGGAGAACTGAGAGGTTAGGTGGGTTTGTATATCCACTCATCATCAGAGTTAGAGAAGATGTTTGCTTTACTTTTTATTTTCCTTTCACCATTTTTCATTTACATTTTTAGATACACCAAGATTAAGTGCAACAATTGAATGGGCTTCCTTTGCTTAATTGCCACCATTGCAAGCAACCAATGCTAATGAGTACAAGGGTCATCTTCTGCATGCAGACAATACATGGAACAAATGCCTCTGTGTGCCTTGAATTTTCATTTATCAGACACTGCTAACAAGGGATCTTCACATATTTGCATGTCATCTGTTTGCAGAGACTTTACTGAATGCTGATAGGTTCCGCTATCAATACTAAAACTGTTTTAGCCTCCAGTCTGCATATTTTTGAATTTTCATAACCTGCTTTATTTATTCATAGAGGTTGTTGCCAAACACAGCTTCATATTAGTGGGCTGGTCAGCTATCACTGCAACAAAATCATCTAAACCAGTTATTTCATAGTGAAAACTGGGGTCCCTGTATCTAAAACTGTCGTTTAGTCTCTATAACTGACAGGAATGATTCAAATATGACAAAAAATAAAATAAAAAAAACAAATTGAAAATTAAATAGATTAATTAAACACTTTAATATGATTCTAGGGTGAGCAGATAAGCAAACAATAAAGCCATCATCAATCATCTCTGCTGGTTTCCTGAAGGAAGCGGCATGTGGTGCCGTGGTAGACAAGACAAAACCCACACACACATACACACTCGCACAGGTGGCGGTCACAAACATCCTAGCATATTTTTATGGTGCTACACGCTACGATATGTTTCTGGTCTGAATTTCTCTGGTACTTTTCCAAAGTTATCAACACGACTCAGATTAGAATTATCACAGCGCTTTATCCACAGTCTTGTTTTACTCTTTACACTATTGATCCTAATAAAGAATTGCTTGAAACGGGAACACTACCGACTAGGAGCAATGGCATTAAAATGTTATTCAAGCCAAAGCTTTTTTTTTTTAGGTATGAAACACCTTGTGATCTTGATATGTGACATAAAGAGTTTTTACTTGTGTGCTTGAAGTCATGTTGGCTTCAAAACTGACAAATTTTCACAGTAAAGCTTCAAAATGCCAACAGAAAGTTTTTGAAGTCACTTCTGCAGTTTCAATACCTCAGTATTAAAAATATTAGAATTACTGTAAAAATACACCAACACATTTTATACATAACTTAACAATTTAGCATAAGACAATATATGGCACTATTTAAAAATAAGGGAGTGTACCTTTAAATATGGAATTGCTCATATCTTCAAATTCTCCTTTACTGATGTATTTTTCATTTGGAAAATCTTTCATATGTGTAATATGAATGCAATTTGAATGTAGGTCCAAACACTATGATGGCAATGCTAATAATGCTAAGAAAAATGAAAAGCACCACCATCAGAGTCAGAATTATCAGAATTTCAAACAAGAGGGAAAGTCTTAGGATTATACATAGTCTTAAATCTATAATAAGCTAATATTGCAATAAAAATTCCTAAGCGAGGCAGGTGCCTATGCAACAACAGCAGCAACAGCAGCGGCAGCAGCAGTAGCGGCACACAATGCCTATAGGTATCCCCTATCTCTTTCTTTGTGTGATTCAGTCAGAGAGATCAGAACTATCAGGCCACAGCCTCAACGGGAGGAGGTGGGGGGGGGCAGGTCAGGGGAACTCTTTCTTCCTCTGACCTATTGTTCTTCCTCGGTTTGAAAACACACCGCAGCCCTTTCATCCGCAGCTCTGCACCCAGAGAAACAGGAAGTGTCTACATCACAGACTCCATCCATCATCTCTTGCCAAAAGACCTGTCACATTTATAGACTTTTGACTCTCATTGTTACTCACTTCTGACATGACTGACTCACACCATTACTTATGGCAGTATGAACATTGTCATGATAACAAGGTCTAAACTTATCTATTTCTGTATTTCTTCTTTCCCCCTAATATTAAGTATGGTTCGAGATCGACATGACAAGTGCTCAATATGAGGTTTAAGTTCTACTTCTCGAGACCAACTGGAGAAGTCCACTCAGACAGGCTTAACTCTCCTGTCTCTTCTTCACTTAGCTCCAGGCCAGCTCTAATAGCAATCAATGAAGTCCCAGACACAATAGCTAATTCAATTTCCCTGGACCAGTTTTCTCATCAGTGCTCAAGGTCCTGTCCCCAGCTGATAGGGCCCCACATCATGTCTGGAAGAGTGAGGATTTATCCAGACCGTCAGCCACCCCTCTGTAATAGACACAGATAACCGGATTGTTGGAAGAGGAGGGAGAGCAAAGTGAGGTGAGGACCAGCTCACCTGCCTGCATGCCCAAAGTGAAGCCCTCACACCCAGCTGCGAGGTACATCCCTCTCCCCTTCCACCGCTTCCCTCTCCTCCTCGATTGAAAAAAAAAAAAAAAAAAACTTAATCAAGAGACTTCAACTCCCACTTTGGTGTCTTCAATGAGATTTCAGAGACTTAGGGCGACAAGGGCAAAAAAAAAAAGATGGGGGAGAGCTTGTAGGTGGTGAAAGAGTGTGGTGGAGGAGGGCCAAGGGGAGATTAACATCTGTGTGGCTTCGGTTCACTTACCTGGGGTTCCCAAATGATTCCCTGGGTGCAAAACGGTGCGTATCCCAATAGCAAAAAGTGAGAGGGGAGAGGATAAGAGGGGAGGCGGGATCCTCCTCTGGCTGTCTGACAGCTGGTGACCCATGGGGGCAGCGGTTTGAGGAGAAGGGATCAAAGATAAACCGTAAAAAAAAAAAGAGAGAGGCAGTATGTGAACAAATATAGGGGGAAAAGGTATAGTCGGTGATCTCGTTCTGTCTTCTTCGATCTTTTGCCCCCCCCCCCCCCCCCCCCCCCCCCCCCCCCCCCCTCTCAGACCAACCAACCAAACTTCCCTCTCTTTGCTCAGCCTTTCAGCTTTCCTGGACAATAACCTGCTGTCCACACCAGTCATAGTAAATAATGCAAGGCTAGAGTGAGGCCTAAGTGCGCAACAATCTCCTACATGCACTGGGACAACAGAGTAAACAATACAAACATCAGAGACACAACAGCCCTCAGGCTCTGCAGTCTGGGTCTCACACAGCCTCTGTGAAGTGTGCGAGCATGTGTGTGTGTGTGTGTGTGTGTGTGTGTGTGTGTGCACATCGGTTTCTCTTTTTTTCTTTTTGTGCATGCATGCACGTTCAAATGTCATGTTCAGCAGTGTTAAAGCAGATACACTCGCATCCCCTGCACCCTTTGGAATACCTGGTGAGAAGACACACGGCAACTGAATTATCCAAACACACCTAACCATTGCCTCTTCCTAACTCAACGTATGCACTAATTTCAGACCCAATTCAGCATCCATGGAAACAAGCACAGGCAAATCCATCCTTTTACAACAAAGGAGATAGGCAGTAAAATGTACTGGAACACTTATTTCCATTCCTAATGCTTTAGACATGGTGAGGAGATGTTGTTTCTGAGATTTGGAATGGCGTGGAGGCAGTTGTCATCTGTCTGCTGTACAGCGAGTTTAAGCCGCCATGGCAGTCCGTCCAGACTGGTGTACAATGAGCTGGATGCCAGCCAAAATGTCTCCCGTCCAAACATCATACATTTCAGACGGCCCTTTCAACTCAAGCAGGGTGGAGGGAAGTCCGAATTCACTGAAAGAAAATAAAAAGAAGGGGGAAATTCACTTTCTTAGGAGCATGAAGTATGACTTAAGACGGAGAAAATTTACAAAAACACCTCTAAAATGTCTTTAAAAAGATATCTGAGCTGAAACTGTGAAAAAACATTGCCAGTTTGATTAATGAAAATGTCAGATAATTGTTTTGCTCGCAGCGCTTCATTATTCCGTGTGCCCTCTCAAAAGCCTGAACTAAAGCAAGAATTCATAAAATATGTAATTTAGCGCTGACCTTTGGCAGAGTTCAGCAGGTCCCCATCTGTGTGTGAGGAGCAGAGAGGACCAGAGAGAGAGAAGAATGATGACCCCTGTAACAGCTTGCCTGCGACTACCTGCTGATCCAAAAACACTGGCCAGACATGAAGCCCCTGCATAGTCAAAGGATCAAACAGGGCCAGAGAATACTGCTTATTTCAGAGAAACAGAAAGAGAGGCCTTGGAAGGGTGGCGTGTAGAGGGGGGCACGTTTTGTGCTACTTTTGCCATCGGGGAAAGGGTGAGGGGGGGGTGGATGAGCCATAACTGTGCACAGAAAAATAACACAAGAGAATGATAATAGGCAAATGCCGCCGTTAGAGGTAACCCGTACCTCGACTGCTGGGGAAGAAGGAAAGCACAAAAACTGTGCCGTTTGAAGCCTAATCCCCTTTTACATTCTTAATTAGGAAACAACAAGCCATAAGCCCCCTTGTTGTGCTGACCCACACACACTAAATGCCTATTGTGTGTGGGTGTGTTAAGATCTAAGGAAGAAATTCTCTCTGTGGTCTGCTTTGCCATTGGACGAGCACAGCCATTCGAAATGCATCACCATATGAAGCAATTTTCCTGTTTATCCAATTTGCTCTTTGAGTGGCTGAGATGAATTTATATGTTGTGATCATGCTATTTATTTTAATTGCATGGGTGGGTAACAGGCTGAGTGGAAAGTGTGGACGCACAATGGTTTCGCTACCTTGCAACTGAAGACGTAGATTTGCAGCAATTGTGTCCAGGCTTGCTGTTTAACTGTCAATCAATACATAGAAAATGTGGCTACACTTGTGGTCAATCTATTTCACTTTGAGGAAAAAACACACAAATTTTAGATTGTCTTTCGTCTTTGTAATTGTGATGAATACAGGAAATACGTGTGTAGTGTTGTGTAGATGTTAATTACTAAAAGCAATATGCTTCTTAAATCACATGATTTCTTTTGTCTTTAGCTGAGGTAATAATTTACCATATTTTCACATTATTATTATTACCTCCGCCAAGGGAGGAGGTTATGTTTTTGATTTTTTGGATGGGAATGTTGTCATTGTTATTGTTCAAATGGGAATGTTGTCGTCATTGTTATTGTTCAAATGGGAATGTTGTCGTCATTGTTACCTCCGCCATAGATGTTATGGTTTTGCCAGCGTTGGTTGGTTGGTTTGTTAGTTTGTTAACAAGATAACACAAAAAATTATTGACAGATTTTCATGACATTTTCTGGAGAGTTCGAAAGTGGCCCAAGGAACAATCGATAAGATTTTGGTGGTGATCCGGATCACCGTCTGGATCCAGGAATTTTTTAAAGTTTATTAGTGATACCACATGTACCGTTGTAATTTAATGATTACAAGACTCCACAAGATGGGGCTGTCTGCAACAAAATGACTGTAGTTTTGCTTTGGGGTGAATTGGCAACATGGGGAAACTGAGCTGCCTTGGCGGAGGTCTGCACTCTCTGAGTGCTTTCTAGTTGTTAATATATCTCTGCTTAGCCATTCGTAACATGTCCTCTACTCATCCCCTCACAGTACGGGCTTTAAATCACACGCAGACCACTGCATGGACACAGACCCCTAAATTTATGTGCTCTCACACACACACATGTAGACAGAAGCTACTGTGTAAGATGGTGGCGGGTGATGTGAAATGCCCATAATGGCTCCAGAGGGATTAATTTATCCCACTTTATTTGTTTATTACTGCATAAGGAGCAACTGGAGTGACAGCAGAACAACAAACAGGATATAGTAGTGAGTGGCTCCTTCCTGTGGTTTGTGATGCCTCCTGCTGACCCCTATATTAAGATGACTGAATCTGTTGTGTGTTATACAATGTACATTTTACTACATTGGATCTGTGCTGTGAGGGAAACAACACCCCGTAGTCTGCTTGGATTTAAATTATCTCTGTCTCATTTATTAAAACACACAGTGGCGTTGGAATTTCTGTGTATGTGTTGATTAAATAAATGAATAAAATATATATACTGCATTTTTTTTTTTTTGCATATTATTTTTTTTAAGTATATTTTGTAAAGCACTTTGAATTGCCTTGTTGTTGTTATATGCTATATGAATAAACTTGCCTTGCCTTCATTTGCACCTACCATTTACTTATTAATGGTTCGATATTCTACACACAATACAGACCCATACAAAAGTTCCTGTTGATTTTAGGTAGTGCCGGCAATGTCACCACCTACGTTCCACCGATATGTAGAATGAACTACAGCAAACATTAATGTGGACCTATGTTGGTATTTCAAAGTTAAGGTAGCTGGCCGAAGGGTTTGCACAATAACCATGTAGGGTTATGTATGATACTGTATGTTTGTTGTTTAACCTTGTAACCCTTGTGTTTTGTGGACATTGGCTTTAATTCCCCCTTGTCTGGGGTCCCATCGCTGCTGTATATGTACAAATAATCCATCATTTATTTTACATTTCTTCTGGCCTAATATGTGGAGACAGTGACCCCTCTCTCTGTCTCAAACATGGGGACAAAATATGGACAAGGCAATGAATCATTGCTAATATATGTCGTAATGGTCATGCATGAAAAAGTATATATTCTTTTTGTTAGCCAAAAAGCCATTCATAGAAAATTAAATCAATAGTTACTCATGTTTGGTTTAAATTATACCCCAGAGAGGTTTAACTCCCTGTTGGGCTTCTTATTAACATACTGTTATAAAACTCAAATAAAAGGAGTTCAAATAGACTTACTTGATTTGGGAGGGGAAGTGCTGCATTAAAACACTAATCACATATGAGAATAGGAAAATTCATTGTACAAGTGTACTCAACAATTTGTTACAGCTGGGGCCTCTGATTTGAAACATGTTCCTGAGTAGTTCTCATATGATGAGGAAAAGGCATTTAGTATGAAGCTGATAAAACAACATGAAGCATTGTTTTGAGTTGCTAAGGAGGTGTGAGGTCTCCGGGACCCTAAACAGAATATTAGGACTCATGTTTTTTGTAGGGTTATATGTCTACAACATAATAATGATAATAATAATAATGAATGAACACACACAGATCATAAATTCCTTGTTGACCTGAAGAAAAGAAAATATCAAGAAGTGTGAGTGAATTCAGTTAGTAATATAAAATAGGGATGCCTCTTTACACTGATTAAATAAGCATTAGGCAGTGAAGAATATTAATTATGCACAATGGAATAAAATTAGCCATCATCATTAGACCATTAACTTCTGCAAAGAAAAGGGCATTCTTTCAAATTAATCTTATAATAATAATGTCCATTCAGTGTCGTGTTTGTCCATGTTTTAATATCGAACTAATTTCCAGCTAACTGGCAAAATGATATTCAATTAGTTAATTAAGTATTATCCAGCTGTGTGCCAGCTCTCCACACCAGGGGCTGTCTCCCCATGGGCCGGTGGTTTAAGCCTCTCTGCACTAATTATCACACTGACATTATCAGGCTGTACCTGACGTTTTCCGTTACCTTAAGCACTGCGCTATTATGGGCTGCTTCCACTGCATCATATTTAAAGGACAGTGAGTCATGTACAGTCTTGGAATATGAAAACATTACAGCCACTGGCAGTTTGCTGGACTTAAATGAAGCATTTCATACTTTTTGTAACTGATTTTTAATATGGTATTAATAGCAGTGTATGTACAATATTTTTGAAACCAATTGTGGAAGAGAACCAAAGCAGACTTTAAAAGATTTGGACAAAACTGAAACGCTTTTAAAAACCTTGGGCTTTGAGGTTTGTGTGTCTTTAATCGCACATTAAATATATCACTGCAAAGTATAAACAAGAGGAAAACAAACAAGGGAGCATTGAGACAATGATTAAGTTTGCTATTATATGGAGAGTCAAAGAGTTGCTATAGATAACCACAAAGAAACATCCTGTGAGCTGTAATAATATGTGCTATAAATGACCATAAATACAAGAGCACAAAGTCCACCTACGATCCTGTTCTGTAAACACAGACGGTTAGCCGGCATGATAGTGGCTCCTATTTAATGTATCTGTTTATGCTTTAACAGCATCTCCTGTTTTGATAGAAACACTTCATTAAAAACACTCAGGGACCCAGGACAGTACACATAGGGAGAGTCCGGCCCACCCATGTCTACCTGAAAACTGACAGCCCAATGTGATTAAAAGCTGAGGAGGAGGGGCCTCCACTGGCAATCCATGGCAGGCCAAAAGTGATCACCATGGTGATGGGTAATTACAGCTGCCAACGCATCCTCCATCCTGCTGGCATCAGTTTGATTGCTCTCTGCAACAATGATAGACAAGCTTAGCATGCACTCTACCAACCACCAATCTCATCGTCCCCTCTATGCTCCATTTAGCTGACATGCAACATTCACATGGCCACACAACACAGGCCCGTCATGGCATCCCACCCCACTTTTAATTGTTTCTCTCTCCCGCTTCTTTTCTTCCCAGCCTCGGCCTGCTCCCTCTGTTTTCTCCTCTGTTATCCTGTCTCCCTTTCCCCTCCCTCTCTCATGCGGACAGCTCAGAAGTGCAAGTGTTATTACATGAAACTCCTGCTGTAGCATTAATTGAAGGGAGATATGGTGGGACAAAAGCGACGGGGGGTAGAGCATGCCCATTATCACTCCTGCTTTCAACAGGTCTCACATTCGAAAACTGCAAATTGCAAAAACTTGCAAGGGTAAAATGTTTGACATGATTTGATCTGCAGCCATATGGTGTAGGCAGGGAGGGGGGTAAACACAAAAACAGAAAAATAAGTAAACAAGAGCAGAACGGAATACGGGCAGCAGAATAGGAAATGTGGTCATTGAGAGCAAACGAAATCAAGAAAATAATTATCTTTGGGTTGTAATTAATAAGGGGTTTTACTTGCAGGAGGGTATGTCAAGTGTTTTTCCCCTTGGTCCTTCTGCTTAACTTCTCTTCCTAGCCTCTCCTCTGCCATGACCTTGTCTCCTATCCTATGGCTGACAGTGACAATAGCCTTACTGTGGGTGCTAAGCAGCCTATTGTGAAGTCTGGGAGGCAGAACTACAAGTTCACATTGAGAAAAACATAGCTTTCCTGCTAGCATTGTGACGGTTGACTTACGTTAGCCGCATTAATGAAGTCAAGTGTAGCTGGACAGCGTTGATTCCACCTTCCATATCCTCTCTTAATTACCTGGCTTTGTCACGGCATGCTTGTCCTTAATGTGACCTAATGTGGCTAATAACTCAAATTGAGAACAATCAAAACAGCAATTAGGAACAACAACCCAGAAACATTGAAATTCACAAATAAATACAGAAGATTTGTTTGCTGCCTCTCATGTCAACAGGACCTAATGAGATGGCATTCCTGATTTTACAGCTCACAAATAACTGAAAGGAGAAATAAACCAGGAAGTAAGCAATTTTAAAGAAATTATATGAATCAAGGTTTTTGTACTCCAAATGATATTTCCACAAAACGACACAAAAACATCACATTAAAGGTCATATTTGAATATAGGTTCATTCTCTGAGTGACACGGCAGAACTTTGAAACACTAACCAAATCATTTTGTAGGACAAAAATTATTTCTACCTCTTTATTTATCTTTTTTTTTCTATTCAAACACAAACACATCTTCAAGGGGGTCTTGTAAAAGCTCGTAAATTTCTTGAAAGTGGATGAATGATACAGTCCCGGCATGGTTCTGACAAAAACAGATGAGTGTTTTTCCTGAGGGAGAGGACTGTGTGTATGGAACGAGTTAGCGCTGCCTGTTATTACAGCTGATCATAAAAGGCTATGTGCATGGGAATTCCACTGTAAAAAACGGAAAATGTTTCTTCCTATAAAAACATGTTAATGCAAAACAGTTATATGAAAGACAAAACTTAAGCATAGTCAATAAGGTCGTAAAATAGCAGCATATACTGTAATTATCCTCAGTGTTTTAGATAATAAGCTTAATTTCTGAACATACGCTTCTTAAGAAAATAATGTTCAGGTAGATTAAATTGAAAAGAGTAATTCAGATGTGTAATTTGTTCATTTAAACAACTGTTCACCCAAAATATTTCAGCAACATGCCAAAACACATATACGTGAAAAAATATTCATAACATATCATCTATTTCTTCGACACGATGCATGCTTTAGGATTGCTATATTAAAATAAAAGTTTTTGCATTTGATAAGAAAAATCAAACTTAACCCTTGTGTAGGCTCACTGGAAAACAGAGCAAATCCTTATTGATGTTTTATTGAATTCAGGCTCCTTCGTCTCTGTGGCCCCCAATGCTGCTTCAATCCTCCAATAGGGCACAGGCAAGCAGATTAGCAGGAATCCTGAGAGGAAGTTTAAACAAGAGGAAACATTAAGTTTGAAATAAAACACAGGAAACAGGGTTAACTGCAACTGCTCCCATTCAGTGCCAGTGGCAGGGCTATTTTTTGCCCAATTATCCTTGGTTAACGGGATTAATTACTCTAACTTCTCTTTCTTTTCTTCCTCTCCAAGCAAACGGGCAATAAATCCTTCTCCGCGCTACACAGTCTGAGAGGGCCACTCTAATTAGCATAACAAGTTGCAAAATCATTACAGTCTTAAAGTTCTTACTGAGAGAACAACACCGTAAGAGCACAGGATGCAGGATGGGATTCGGGAGGGCTATTTAATTGAATAAAAATGTTTGGGGAGGTGAAAAGAGGGGGTAAACACAACAGAGGTGATGCAAGGGGAGGGCAGGGGACACAAACTGAGGGCTTGACTTCCACAGGACTGACTCTGGCACGTCTGGCATAAAAACACATGTGCACAAAAAACAGAGAGCTCATGGGGGCCAGTTAACAGATGATAAGCAGGACTCGGCTATAGTCATGAGTCACGATTACTAATGCACTCATAAATATAGAAAGAGTTTTGTATGTTCATAGTTTCCTTAATAGCGATGACTAAATCTGCAGCTCAGAAAAAACGCACTGCAGTTGAGACTGTGCAGAAGTCTGGGGGGAAAAACAGCCGTTTTCCAGCCAACCTGTTTAGCATGAGTCCCACCCAGTCGTCTGCTTTCACTAACCTGTCCTGACAAGTACCCAGATTAACGTAATCTTATATCAGTGCAGAGGAGCAGAAGAGAGCAGATGGACCCCCTGTGCCCCCCCACCCCCCATCCTTCCACCCAACACTAGCACACACTCAAGCAAGCACACAAAAAAATGCAAACTCACTCATAAACACACACTCAAATTCACATACTGTATCACAGACTTAGCATGAGAGTGCTTAGCGTGCAAAACTTGGGCCCCGGCCACAGCAATTAATGTTCTCCCAGCAAATTGCCACACCTTTGGATGATGCTGTTTGAGGAATGTTACCTTGTGTCTTGATGTGCTGTACCTCAGCGAACACTGCAGCCCTGCTGGTGTGTGAGAGCGCCAGTATGGTCATTTTAACATACAGAAATCGAAAGGCCCTTCTCATTCATAGCAAATAAATAAATATTTTAATAGACAAGTAATTGAAAAACACTCAACAAGCGATTGTAGGCTGGGGAATTTAATTCAGGATTTCTAACACTTGTCATCTGTTGTGTCGAAGTGAGCTTGTCTTTTTACAGTTTCTGTGGTAAATCTCAACAACTTTGCTAAACTGAACAGATGGGCTTCCTAATTAGCAGCGCTCAGGCTGTAAGTTTGTTTATAAAGAGAGGAAGGGTTCCAGACATCTTGACACATTTTATTAACATATCATACCTTAAAGCTATGCTTCTTGATACCCACCAAGCTATTTAGCGAGATGCGCGCACACACACACACACACACACGATATATAAACATGCATATATAAACATGCCCATGTGCATCAACACACACACACACACACACACACACACACACACACACACTGTACACACCTAGAAAACAATAAAAGTCAGCCTTGCGAAACGGAACACCCTGTATGTATGCTCATGAATATGCACAATTAACTCTGTGTTTTGTGTGTGTGTGTGTGTGTGTGTGTGTGTGTTTGTGCATGAGCGCATGTCTTTATAGACGTGTAACAGCACATTTTGCACATGAGTGTATGTGCACTGTATAAATATGTGTGTATGTGAGAAAAGGTGTTTGTTTACGAGGGTGACACTGTGTGTGCCATGCTTCCGTGTCTTTGCTAGAGCAGTGGCATGCTTCTCTCTCCATAGGGCCCCCTCCTAAATTCCCCCCTGTGGTTTTGTCAGCTTTCACTATTTTGTGTCAGGACACCGACACTAGATGATGTCCCAAGCAGACGGGGACAGAGGACTCCCAAAGGGGCCTGGAGATTTCAGTAACGGAATAAGATGGACTGTTGCTACATCAGTGCCATTTAAGCCTCCTGCCAGGCCCCACTTAGGACAGCACAGACCCACTACGCTGATGCAGTGAGATGTGAAAACCTGTGCTGGATGAAGACAATGGTGGACAGAGAAAGAGGGGATGAGAAAAGAAAATCCACCACCAATGCCCGATGATACAGATCATATTGTTATCTTTCTTTCCCCTCTATCCACACACACACACACACACACACACACATACCCACAGACATTACCACAGCTTGGTGTTTGGGCAGGCACATATTGCCATGGTGATCCTGGTTAAGAGGCTTACATTTGGCCCATGCTGATGGTTGCTGGGGGACACTCCCATTGCCATGGTGATGGCTAGCGGGAGGACACTCACATTGCCATGGTGATGATGGCAGGAGCCAGGCATGCCAACCAATGAGATGATGGATAGATGCCATGCAGGAGGCAAAGGAAAAACGTGACCAGAATGTCCGCTTGTCATGTCCACTGTCAAGGAGACTTTTCATAAATTGTATCTTCGCACACTCACATTGCTGTGAGACAGCATATATATGTTTCAATGATAGCTAAAATGATAATAACATAGGAGCAATGATAAATTAATCTATAAATATCACATGACAAGTAGAGGAGCAGCTCCAAACTTTACAAAAAGGAAACACTCCAGATGAGATGATGGATAGGAAAGATGCAAAGGAGGAGTTTATAATTCTAAGCAAAGAAATATACATGCAAAATACATCAGAGAAAAACACAGATTCAGTTGTTGGTAAGAGGTTGGAGACTATTTGTGACAGCATTGGTTTGTAAAATATCCATACCACCTATTTCTACACTCCATCGGGGAAAATAACAATACAGAATCAGCAAAGGTGGCGTCTATCTGATGATTTAGTTCCAGATAATAGCTTGAGCCATTTCGCCTACCTCCCAGTAGAGGGAGGCTGGGGCTGGGTTGAGGGCCAGTGGGACAGGGCTGAGAATCAAGGGAATGGAGTTGCCTCAAGGCATGGCCCAGGTCCAAATCTGGCCCAGCCTAAATTGCTATGAAGAGTTGTTATACACGTATTTGTGTGAGCAATAGAGGTGGGCTGCAGCAAAGAAGGGGTTTGTTCACAGACACAGAGGTGCACAACTACACACATCTCTCAGTGTCACCTGTCTCATCTAGTAATATTGATCCCCCCCATTAAGTAAGAGGGCAACACGGAAAAAGACAGCCACAACTGCTCATAGAAGCAACTCAATCAGCTTTAACAGTAAAACCCAATCATATACATGCAATCACTTACAAACATACACAAGAATGCAAAGATCCCCACATGTTGCTCATCTTTTCTGTGTCAGCAGAGGCTGTGAATCTCTCAGCCAATAAGAATCAGCACTCACTATCACTGACCCTCAGGCAATCCAATGGGACTTAAAAAAAAGGCCACACTTGGACTGGACAAACTGTGTGTGTGTGTGTGTATGTGTGTGTGTGTGTGTGTTTGTGTGTATGCTCATCTTTGAGCAGCCAGATCGCTCAGTTTAGTGGGGGTGCTGTACCTTTGACTGCCTTCATTTTGTCCAACAGATCAGCAAAGATAAAAGGTTTACCTTTGATTCCAGAGAAAGTGACACACAATACACCAGAGAAAGAATGTGTTTGTCATGTCGACAAATCCGTCTCTGCATGGGCAGGGTCGCCTGCAGGATACTATCTCATGGTACCACGAAGTGCACACAGCGACATCCTTCATGCTTACATGCCCAATACACACAATAACACAACCACACAGCCACATTGATGGAAACTGCAAATGGAGAGTATGCCTTTTATTATACTGCAATATGTTTTTCAACGTAGTCCATGTACTGTGAATATGCGGATGGATATAAAACCTATTGAAACAATTTGCCTCTTATGCTGTAATGCAGAGACCTGCTCTCTCCAGGTGTAGACAAACACACTATAAATATCTATCAAACACAGCGTGATGAATTCCACATCAGCTTGAGGGCAATAAAGCCTTTCAGCACAAATGCATTAATGATTTTTCACCTTTCAACCACATGTAGATTCAGTCAAAAACAGCAATCTTCCAACAGTATGAGAACCCATAATGTGGCTAGAGAAATAAGCTCTCAAGAAAATGATGTCATGTAAGAGTAAGAGATAATAAACGGCACAGATGAAATCATATAATCTTTGAAGTTTAGTCTGCATCCCCTCATGAAACTTGTGCATAATGGTGAAATGTCAATCAGAGTTGTTGGTATACTAATGCGACTGAAGAATGCAAAGACCAATGCAATTTTATATCATGCAGTGTTTTTTGTATTTTTGTTTTTGCATTTTTGTTAAATATTTAAGATAGGAATTTATAATTAAGCATTTAGTTTACTGATCACAACATTTACAAGAAATTCATAGAAGATTTTCCAGATTTTGTACTTTTACTACCTTCCATGGGAGAGTCAAATGCTTGGTATGGGCTGTGTTCACAAACTCCTCTCTGAAACTTGCCACAAATTCAAACATGGGGGTCATAAAATGGGCAAACACAGACATTAAAAAGGATCATATAAGATGTGGTAAGTCCTTGATAAGTCCTTGCAGGTTTCTGGCACATCCCCAACATCTGAATTTATCAAAGGAAAAGATAAAGATGATGAAAAATGTTGAGTATCAGTTGACTTAATGTATGATCAGCATAAGTGGTGGGGCATATGTTTGCATGGGTCCACTCCTAGAGATCACAGACACACAAACATTGTAGTGTGATGCACTGATTTCAATAGCTGATCACTTCATGTAACGATGAATAAGAGAAGAACCTGTATTAACAGGTACATGTTTATTGTAGCAAAATGAAACTCAGTAAAAATTAAAAAAATTAAAAAAACGGAAGGAGACATAATGCTGTATTTGTAATTCTTTTGTGACTTTGTTTTAGTTTTCCATATTCAGGGCCTGAGGGAAGGAAATATGTGAGGATTGCACCATAAAAGACACCCTCAAACTGGCGCAGCCCCTGAGGAGACCAATCGAGAGCTGTGTTACCAAAGTCCCCGCAGAGACAACAAGCCATGTGAAGTGTGAAACCCCTCAGCAACATGGAATTAAGATTTCAGAAACGTACAGAATGGAAAAATTCGGGGAGAAAGAAGAGAACAAGGGTAGAGAGAGAAAGAATGGACAGACTGCTGTTTGACAAATATTGTGAGACGTGGTACAGGGGTGGTGGTGTTTTCATTGCTGACATCAACATAAATTTTCCTGGCGTGGCTCTCCTTGCCCAGCGTGGGCTCAGCACTGGGAAACTGGAGAGGAAATTCTCTGAGCCGCAAGGGAGTGGAATCAAAGAGCTGGGGCTCTGAGACCTCTGACACACTGAACTCCTCGATGACCCCACAACTCTCTCTTGTTCACACACACACACACACACACACACACACATACAAGAGTCACATACACTCTGAGATCTACAGCGACGCACAGTAAGATGTGCACAAACAAATCCACACATAAATACCACTTTCAAGACCAATTGGGCTCAATGCTCGTCACTTTGTGTCTTCAGTGTCTGATCTATCTGAAAGCAGTGCATCTGTTTCTGCCATCTGATAAACAGTGTTCGTCCCTGTGTGGCTCTTTGGGGTGGCGCACGGTGGCCTGCATCTGAACTGTGAGGCGTTCAGTGGTGGACTGAAGATTCAATGAGCCCTGTCTGAGGAGCCTCATTAAAACTTGGACACACACTAACACACACAGATCTGTGTGCATCACACTGGGCACATATGCACACATGCACGTATGCAAACACGGGTGGCTTGAGTCAATGATGATGTAATTAGCCCTGATATAATGTTGGGTGCCGGGAAGTGAGGGAATGCTCCTTGTCATCTGCAGCCTCTGAGTGTGAATGTGTGCATGTGTGAGCACACTATGCTTTTAAAGTTGCTGGAGACTGTACAATGAACATGATGGCCACTCTGTTCTATAACGCAGTGAGTAGGCTTTCCACCCCAGCTCCTCCAAAAAGAAGCCCACGCACAATGGCCACCATAATGAGGAACTCTTCCACGCTGTCGCACAAATGCACAATCAGACAATCTGAGCAGGTGTGTTTGGCAACTGCTGCCGCAAATACCGAAGGCATTTTCGAGACATGGAGTGCTGAGTGGTTGTGTGTGTATGTGAGTGTGTGTGTGTTTTTGTGCATCGGTCCTTGCTTCGGTTCCATGCTTGGATCTAGGGGCCATTCATGATTGAGCAGCAGGTGAAAAAGGATGCAGCTGGCTGAAATGAGTGAATGCTCATCCCTCTGACCCCTGAGTGAGTGTGTGCATGTGTGTGGGTGAAAGTGCATGCACATGTGTGTTTGTGTGTGTATTCTGAGGCGTGGGAGGGCACGATGAGTGGACAAAGCGACTTTCAGATGCCACCACAAAAACACATCATCAGCATGAGAGGAAGGGTACAGAGGTGAAGGAAAAAAGGGCTTACAACACTGCTCAAGCATAGCAACTTGTTCAAACCTCACTTTTTTGTATGTGGAACAGTCTCGCCCCATCACCCACTGTTCATCAATGGGACACAGACAAGATTCTCAGGGGCTGGAGAGGATTTTATTCCAATTGCACTATTCTGTAATGGATGGAAGTAAAATATTAACAGTTGATTTTAGTGGTCTGACTTCACAGTTGCTGATCTGTCTTGTCTGACAGACGGATGATTTTATAAGCATGATGTTATGGTGTTGTTCTGCGTTATGTGTGTCACCTTGCAGAAAGGCAACACGGACCTCAATCAGACCTCAGAACAGACGCTGGGGCCCACTGAGGTCTGTCAAAGTGTGCAGGCAGTTTTAATCCACTCTGCTGGACGTCTCCTCTGTAGGCGTGTGTATGTGTGTGCATGTGTGAATGTCTGGAACAGTGGGCATGATAAGCCACAACAAGATAAAAGCCAGCTTGAACAATGATGTCATAGATTTCCACAGATTTTGTGGGAGGTCGGTGAAGTCAGACCTGAATGGAGCTGAGGCCCCCGTTATGCTTTGGCCATCCGCCTTCCCGTAAAAAAAAAAGAAGAAAAAGGCTGTGATAGCTGCAGGATTAGCCAGAGCAATTGGTTTGAAGCTTTAACTTATCCATCAATATCATACTTACAGATCCCGAGTGTTAGCCTGCTCTACCCTCCTTCGGCATATCTTTTTGATCCTTACTTCTCTATATCAGTAAACACTTGTTCTCCGCTTCCATCAAGGAGGAGAGAGGAGGGTGACTAGAGGACTCCAAATAATGCAATTAAACACTGACCGCAGGGTTCAGCGCTGCTTATCAATACACCCAGCAGGGGAGCAAGGACCAGCTCAAACCATGGCTACAGCTTCCTGCTCGATGTAGACAGGCGATTTATTAGACCACTGCTATATAACTGCTATATAACTCTCAAAAACCGTCTCTCCTCTGCTCAGTAAAAAATGAAACTGAATGTAAAACTCCTATGAAAGAAGAGGTCTTAAAACAAGCAAAAGAAAGAAAGGAAAAAGAAATAGATAATGAGTAGCTAATTGTTGGCTAGAACATTATCCATAGGTGTGCTGTAGGGGACATACTCCCCACACGGTGGTGAGGACAGGTGTTCTGTTCTACAAGTTTCTTCCCTCTCTGCCCTGTTTCACTGTCAGCACAGCTGACCTCCACGGGAGGCTTGTCTGAAGCAGAGCCAGAGTGAGAGCTAGCACACCAGCCTGGGAGTCCACAGAGCACATGAACCAGGCCTCAACCAGGCCTCTGCCGTGCAGTAGAGCTCCCGGCTCTGCCTACCCCTGCTACCCCTGCTACCCCTGCCATCACTCGGTCAGCAGCTGACAAATGCTGGGCCTCTCCCTGCTTCTCTGGTGTCCAACCTGGACACCTAGAGGATAAACTCACTCATACATAATAAACACTGGCCCCAGGGCCTGGTGTGTGATCTAATCACGCATGTGTCCTCTGTAGAAAGAAAGGTGACAGACTGCAGCGAGGAAGTGTGTATCGGGGATGGTGGCGTCTGTGGTGAGATGCAAGGGTGCCAAACAGAGAGGTACGCAACAGCAGCATGCATTCTCTCATGCCCAGTATGTGATGCTCTACTGGCTCGGCCTCATCTGCATAGTTAAAATATGCACCAATAAGGATGGTTAAACCGACACAATATTTAATCAGGAGAAATGGCTGCATGTGGACCACAGTGATCCAGTGATGGCAGAAGCTTTAGGAAGATGGAGACAGAAGAGTTGCAGAGCCAAAAGGGTAAAACAAATATCGGCAAGAATCTGGAGTTGCACAATCACAGCCAAACATGGGTGTAGAACTCGGGAGAAGAAGGGGGACTGAGTATAGAGGGATTGGCCTCTTGTGAGGAGAGCCCACTAAGAATGAATAGCCAAAATATGCTTAAATGAAAGATTGAGCAATTAAGTAAAAGGGGAACATATTTCTATGCAAAGTCCATGGGGGTTGATGAGGGATTCTGAACAAACAGTGGTGGAGAGTTTAGAGAACAGAGCCAGCCACGCAGGGAACAAGAAAAGCAGCAAAGCTCTGGCAAGGTGGTCCAGCTGTTTCATCACTCCGCAGGCTGAGAAATCAAAGTTCGTGCACCTTCAAATCCTAATCTCCTCCTTTACAATGATGCACAGGGACATTTTCCTGTAGAGCAAAGATCGTTCATATGACAGAGCATCCTAGTTAGCTCCAGGCTGTCTCATGTAGCAGAGTGGGCCCCAGTGAGTGAAAATAAGCGGTGGTTCAACAGCAGTCATCCGCTATCTGCAGCTGGACAAATGGACTATTGAGACAGGTGGACAGCATACACACACACAGACAAGCAGCATTATCCAAATAGCTATATGATTATTAAGGTAGACGCAACATTTAGGCTAAAAAGAATAGCTGTTTCTGATCAAAGTTGTAAACTTTCTTTCTCTTGATGCAGAATACACCAAAAAAAATGATTATGCATGCTAATAACCTGTTACAAAATATAAAACACAGCCAAACAAGTATGAACTGCATAGTTTTTAGTAATATAATTTCTGCAAAGCCAGCTTGGTTTAGTGAATACACCACATCCAGAATGCATTGTATGTAGCCGCCAGAGCAATTAGCCAAACAGGTGCTCACAGAGGCGGACTTTGATCGCAGAACTGTGAAATATTTATGAAGAGATGTGATACATGAAATGAGCTCAGAGAATGAGTATCTGCGGGGGTCCAAAGGAGCTCCCCTTAGAGGACCTTAAGGGGAGGACAACTGCTTGGACACACAGTTGGGTTTCTGTGGGCCCAATGCCACATTCAAAATGAAGGGCAAGAGGGACCGGGCAGACGTAAAATGGCGGCCTACTTTCGCCGCACACAGCGGAACACAGGGAGTTAATCCACGGTCTGGAATGAGAGGGGAAGCACGGTGTCTGTGGAAGCCGTGTTGGTGGGACATTGAGCTGTTTTCTCTGTTGAGTCTGATTTGCTCAGTTCCACTTGGTTCCACTCAGACAGAGTGCAGGAGTTTTAACACACTCAAGCATGCACTAATTAAAAATCCACACTTTGCATCACTGTTGCAGCAATCAATATGCTTGATTAACTCATCTTAGATCACTACCGCACACAGTGGACGGTAATTTTTTGACACAGTCAGGAAAATTATAACTATTTTCACTTTTAACTGTTGAATTAAATATGCATGCTATGTTGATAAAATATTGTTTATTTCTAATTCAGACTCTGTCAATGTCATTACCAATTTCTCCTACCGCCACTGCTGTAATCAAAACCATTATCCGTCATTTCATTTTCCTTCCTTTCAAATTACAACTGATCAAGCGGAGGGTGTTGGGTACATGAGATATATTTCACCTGTGATTAATGTTAACGTGGTCTGTAGATGGCTGCACATGTCTCACTGCTCCTATTTATTCACCCTGTGAGACTTGAACAAAAGAATAGTTTCATTTTCTAGTCCTATTACAATAAAACTGCCCCCTGGAAAATTTTCACACTTCAGCATGGTGGGGGACTTGAGATTCTTGATTCAGGCCGTGCTTCCTTAGAAAGTGCTAATTTGATAATATTTGAATATCAGAGGAGAAAAAGCCAATTAATAATTCCTGTGACTTTTGATACGAGCTGGAAATAAATCTTAATTCCGGAAAGGTCACTCAAATCCAGCTTTTGATTGTTTGCCACCTTGTTCGGATTAAAGAACAACTTGTAGAACTTAAATGGACCATAAAAAAAATGCAGAATCTGGGTTTAATTTATTTTTTATACCAACTGCAAGAGGATGAAGAAAAAGATTTTTAGCTGTTGTTGCTGGATTGCTGGTTTTCTCTCAGTGCATCCAAAGTTAGAGCAGACACAAGCGTTTTTCACATACAAACACATTAAACACAGCTTCACACATTTTCACCAAATCAAAGACCAGAAATCACTAATTTGAACAAGCTAATGCTCCCTTCCAGCCGATGGATCCACTGGCTTTCAGTTCCCTGGCCAAAATAGTGGAGCTGCACTTGTGCATGTGGCACCATGTATCACAGAAAATGTGTTTAGCAGCAGTGAAGGGGGGGAAAAAAATTGTGGAAAGATATGTCAAAAAGAACAATATATTTTGTTTTTGGATGAATAAGAATAATTTATAGGAAATCATGGAGAGCTTCAGGCTGAAATATAAAGGTTTAATCTGCTGAGATCAAGCGGAGCAGCTGCACATTTCAAGATGATGACTGGAGTGGAACATTTTGTTGAGACGAGATTCAGTCACTTTTGTACAGTTTTAAATTTTCCGTGTGGACTGAGTCTTTTTTACTCATAATGTATGTGGATACTGTAAAGTGCTTTATCGGGTTTATTTGGGACATGGCCTCAGCCCCCTCTCTCTCTCTCTCTCTGTTGTTAGCTCAACCTGAGCTGGGGCCCCCAGCTCAGGCTTTCAGTGCCCCTGGCCGGGCCAGATCTCCTTGAAGAAAGCCTGCAGCATTTCTCTGCTGTTTGTTGAGGGAAAGTAGAAAGGAGAACCTTGAACATGACCCTCCAAAGGGTTTTTATTCTCAGTTCACACAAGACAGTTCACTTGAACTCCCTCCTTTATGTCCCACTCTTTATTTAACCCTGACTATTTACTAAGTTTTGGCTAAAAATCCAATTAGGTTAATTTGAAACAGTCCTGGTGAGAGAACTTTATCCTTTTGGCACATAGATAACTAACCTAATTAAGACTAGACCTCTATCTCTCTCCTCTTTGAGCCTGCAAATTAAGAAAAGAAAGAGAGAACTTGTCAGAGATAAGAGTTGGATTGAGATAAGATTTCTAAAGCAAACACTGTAAAGAGACTACATTTACATTTACTGCATTTATTTGTTTAGTACTCATTCAACACCAGGTTTTCACAGCCACCAACTTCACTAAAGGAAGATAAGAGAAGCAGATAATATAATACAATAATTAAAATAACACTAAGAGGAGCAGGTAAATCTATTATAATGATTCATAATAAGAAGAATCAGTGTTATACAACATTTTGATGGGGGAAAAGGGAGCAGAAGCACAAAGAGTGATGAGCTTAGACCACCTGTGAAAGTAGACTTTGATTGTGTTTTTATAGAAACCTTTAAAGTTGTTGCAACATATAAAGCAATATAAGAGTTGTTCTGTTCAGCTGACACACACACACACACACACACACACACACACACACACACACACACAGAGAGAGAGAGAGAGAGAGAGAGTAAACACAAACAACAGGCCTGCTGAGTTTAGTTTACTCCTATCAGCTGGCTCTGACCAGCCACGCTGACCACCTCGACTCCTCAGCTCCTCACTCTCATTGGGACAGGAAAGGGGGAGGTGGCTGGGTCAGAAGGGGGGGGGGTTAGATTGTGGGGGATGGGTACAGCGTGATGCATGGGTTGAAGAGGGCCCTCCACCAAATTAAAATCCAATCAATGTGAATCTCTCTCTCTCTCTGCTCCGTCAAAGCCGTTTTCCAACTAAAAGCCTTTTCCTGAGCCCCCTCCCCATCATTCTCTCTGGCCCGCCTCGATGTAACCTCTCACCATCCCCAGCACATACACTCCATCCAACCATCAAATACCCCCTGACCCATACTAACCCAGCATTGTCATGGAGCACTGACTTCAGGCATTGGCCTCTATTTCTCTACTCCACACCAGGCAAAGCAACTACAGCAGAATCAGCTATGAATTACAGCACAGTAGGGTTTAGTCCCTGAATGGAAGCATGCAAAAAACAACCTGATTACAATAAAGGGCTTTTTATTTTATCTTATTTTATTTTATTTTATTTTATTTTATTTTATTTTATTTTATTTTATTTTATTTTATTTTATTTTATTTGTAGATGTGTAGCAGGCTGGCAGCAAAGCTTTTTCTATAGTAGAAATATTTGTAGTGTTAGTGGTAGTAAACGTGTTTCTAAATATGTCACCAGAAAGCATTTAAAATAAAATATATAAATATGAGGTTAAAGGGCTGACTTTCAGCTTTAAGGGGGTTTGCATCCATGTTGGGTGAAGTGACTCATTGGACCTAAAAGTCATATTTCCTAAAATCTTGAGTGGACGTGGGTGTAAACAGCCTAAAATAAAGTTAAAGGTCACCTTTTTAACCTCATGGTATCATCATCTATTAGATGAGGCACAAGTTTTACGCCGGATGCCCTTCCTGACGCAACCGTCCTCATTTATCCAGGTTTCGGACAGGCTCTTGGTGTGCACTTGCTTGTGCACCCCCAGTGACTGACTTATTTCAGGTCTGTCGTGCTGAAGCCAAAACAAAGCCATCTTATAACTGTCATATTTAAAGACTGCTCTGCACAATAATTCTCCCATAAGCATGCATGCACACACATACACACAAACACACCACCTGCTGAAGTAGAGATGGAGAGAGTCCTTCCTTGTTGAAGCATAACGGTGGGAAACAATTAAACCAGAGGCCAGCGTTTGATCACTTGGTCATGTGAGCATGACAGGTGACCATATGGCGAATAAAATGTAAATAACAACTGCTGCTTAAATCTCTCTGGATGTATACTGCATAAAAGAAAGGGAATAGAGCAGAAATCCCGCTTTAATGCCTTCAGTGCTAGATTTTCCATTCCCTAAGTGTTACCTGTGTTAATTCTTATGTGGTGAAAAAGCCTGCTTTGGCTTCATAATGTGTTTTCATTCTCATCCAGTTTAAGGAAACTGCCCCTTAAGTGGATAGTGGAAACCATTCCAAGAAGTGTGTATGCATACAATCACACACAGACTGCACACACAAAAATGCAAGACCAAAAAACAAAAACAAAAAAAAACCCACACAAACACAAGATCATTAGACTTTTATGGCAGGACGAGCAGACAAGAAGGAAAGGAGGCTGGCTAATAGTCAGCCACCACAAAAAAATCACTTGCAGATGCTGAAGCTGTTGTTGCAGAATGGTGGAGGGATGAGAGAATGGAAGGTCGCATACATGTAGGGGCCAGGATGCAGCAGATTAGATCTACTGTGTAATGTGATGGGATGGTGAGGTTGGTAACTTGTCCATGCTTCCTGGCACATGCATAGGGCCACAAACAAGTAAACAAACACTCCCTCCACATGTACAGCCACACCACAGAGCCAAGAGAATGATAGAGGGCCCAAAGGCAATTTCCATTAGTAGCAGCAGGGGGAGCAGCTCCGCTATTGTTCCTGGCTTAGAGTGTAGGACCGAGGAGTTTGTGTTTGTGAAGGTTTTCGTGTGCTTGTAAGTATGTGCATGCATGTTCGTGTTCAGGAATAAAACATTAACACTGTACACAGTAACTGACTGATATTTCCTCACTTTTCATTGCACCTTGAATTTGGTTCAGAGGAGCACAAAGAAGCATAAAAAATCAAAACCTCTAGGAAGGGTGTTTTCCTTGCGATTTAAGAGGCAGAGGAGGTGCCTGTTAAACTCAGCTGACATATGAAAGTAATTGAAAGAGTGAATGAGGAATATAAATTAAAGCATGCCTTGAAAGGAAAAGGCAGGTCGGATTCTAACTTTTATGTTTCGAACAAATCTCCTGAAAAGACTTGGGCCAGCGATGAAGTTCTACAGCTGTGCATTGTCTGTGTAGCTGCAGCCTAAACACTGGTCTGTTTGTGTCTAACTGTCATCTGGTAATAATGTGTTATTAATGTGTAATTCTAAATTACTTTGTGACTGAATTTTTGAGGTTGAGAGTGGCTCCTCGTTGGGCCAACTTCTGAGCATGCTCAAGGATGGAGTTCTGTGTTTGCACCACTGAGAGGAAGAATCTGCACTGAATGTGAAGAGGATAAAAAAAATATATATATTTATGGAATTTGATGATAATAAATACTAATGGTCAGCATGCATTTTCAAATTCACATTGATATGTGGCCCATATCTTAATACTCAAAATTATTAGAAAAAAATGAACACATTATCTAACCATGTACCGTAGATACTTTAGGTTTTATTCACTTCCATCATGAGATATCTGTTTGTGATTTCTGCTGCCACCTATCAGCAATTTTCAGAGAAACAACATCTTCGGAAGGAAATACGTCCATTAAAAACTTTTAAAATCAATATCTGTGGATCATCCAAAGTGCTTTGGCTTCATAATGTAGTAAAGGTCATATAAAATAATAAATAAAATTAATTTTTAATACTGTGAGCACCAAAAATAAAATCTCACTCAGCTCTATATATCAGAATTGTCAAAGATATCTCCAAACCCGGTCAAATAAGTTTAAAGTATTTGTTAATAGGTAAATTATTGTTTTTGTTTTGTAAGTTTGGTAAAGCAACCTTTAAATAAATCTAATAAACCTTATTAATTAATCATGCATTGTTCTCCAAACAATAGCAAACACTCAAGACACAAATAAATACTCACAGAACAGACATAATAGAGGTTGAATGCAACATTTCCACATAACAAGTTCACCCATTGTGTCTCTCTTTGTGTTGTTCACAGACAGCCTGCAGAAGATACCTATGTTTGATTACGCTCGTTTGAAACTCCTGTTTGCATATGTGAGTGTATCTCACACAACCATGACTGGTTTGTGTGCTCATAGTCTTTGTTTTCCCCTTCACAGTTGTGTGAAGACCCTCGTGTTTAATGGCTGTTAAGAGCGCAAGTGTTAAAGAATCCAAATGCGGACAATTAAAGAGCCGCTCAGCCAGACAAGACGGATGACTGCCGTTGGAACAGAGAGGAGAGAGCCTTTATTCCACTCCTCACACTTTCTTTTCAGAAGCAACGCTTTCAGCTGAAAATAGAGTGGGCCACTTCACCTCAAGGGCCACTGCTCAGCTTACTGTAGACATGCATGCACACATATACACACCAACACACACAGTACACAAATGTGTTGTCAAAGACGTTTCTGATATAGCTTGTAAAAATGCCTGTGCTGTCTTTTCTTTTTCTTATTTTTAAAGAAGGTGTTCGGAGTAGGCAATGTGTTCCAAATGACTCCAGTGAATTTAGTGTCCACTTACTTGGTGAGGGTGGAAGATTAAGAAAAATTTAAAAAAAAAAAAAAAAGCTAGAGGAAATAATTTGTGGAAAAAAATGAAGACTAGCTGGCATTTCGGCAGATCACACAGTCTGATTGAAACACACACAGCTCCATCAATCTCCTCCTTCATTTTCACCAACACACTTTCCCCCCTGCTGAACAACAGACCTGAGTCATTTGCCATTGGCCTTCTGTGTGTGTGTGTGTGTGTGTGTGTGTGTGTGTGTGTGTGTGTGTGTGTGTGTGTGTGTGTGTGTGTGTGTGTGTGTGTGTGTGTGTGTGTGTGTGTGTGTGCATGCATGTGTCCCTTTGCCTCCAACAGGACCCATTACCTTGACCACTATGGCAGACCTAAGCCAGACTGACCTTGGCTTCACATCAACCATTAATTGTAAGGTTTTCTGTCTATCTCTTCCTCAAAGCCTTCATCTCTTAACCTTGTCTCCCATGGTTTGAGCTGCACATGTACACTTGTGTGTATGTGTGTGTGCGTGTGTGTGTGTGTGTGTGTGTGTGTGTGTGTGTGTGTGTGTGTGTGTGTGTGTGTGTGTGTGTGTGTGTGTGTGTGTGTGTGTGTGTGTGTGGTGGGGGATGGAGGCGTCTCCCATGGTTAGGGGAGCGTGCATGTGCCAGGTCCAGTGAAGGTGACACCTTATGCCTCGTGCCGAGATAATGAAGGCTTCAACTTTACAACTCAAGCATATCAGATTGCAGCACCACAGTCTCTCTGACACACGCCCGCAACATGAGTGATCTGAACGGGTCGCTACCCTCCATTTCATGTGCACGCTGTAAAAATTTGTCAAAAGGCCTCATCATTATAACCATCCCTTATTTCAGAGTGGGCTTCAGGATTAGGTTTAGTGAGACGTATCACAGTAGACTGCTCACAGAAACACACAGCCTTCAAGGAGGGCAGATGAGCTGTTGCATACTGTTTACCAACTGTTACAGGTGCCAGAGGTGGGGGGGGGGGGGGGGGGGGGGGCAGCTCTGTGTGCATAACCTCAGAACATATGAGAGTCACCATGTCAAAAATCATTAACGTACCTCACAAATGGGCTAATGTAGTAAAGAAAAAAAACAAAACATCCCTCCTAAATTCCCTCACTGCCTCTCCTCTATCCTCAACTCACCTTTTCCTCCCCTTTTCATTCATGGAGGGTTCTTTCCATAATAAAAGGAACCTGTGGAACTAATCCTTGCAAATCTCCTGTGCTTTCTGTCCTATACCTCCGGGCAACACAGCACACTGAAATCCTCCATTTGCATGCCTAAACTGCACTAACTGTGAATAAACCCTTTTAGCTGCTAATGTAATAACATCTCCATTTCAGGAAAGGAGCAGGGGGTTCGCCAGCCCTCAGAGATTCAAGAAAACTCACCCCTCTCCCTCCTCTCGCTACCCTCTCTCTTTTCCCCTCTCATCCCTTCTCCTCCGCAGTACAATAGGCCCAGCATACAGATGCAACCAGGGTCCCGCCTTATCAGCCACATCTGGTTAGGGTCAGCTTTGGAAATGGAAGTGGATCCCTGATTACAAGTAGATAAGCAGGAACACACACACAGCCCACCGGTCCTCACTTCTCCTCGACCAGATTGAAGGATTAAAAGCGATGTTGAACGTGGTTTTGATTTTTGCCATGTCTTATTTCTTTTATTATCACCATCATCTTAATCTAAACTTCATTTAAAAGTGATCTCTCCATTGGAATGTTCACAAACCAGTCCACAGCACAAGAAAGCCACTCACAGCAGATCGTGCCATGTTCCAGGATCTAATTGCCCACCCCGTTTCTTTGCAGCAGTAGCCCGTCTCTGCCTTTCATGTATAACTAAATAAGATTAACACTATGTAGTTCAGAGGAAGCTATGAAACGTGCTTGCTTTGCCACACACAAAGAGTTACGAAGCATTATTTTCCACTGTCATATCAGGATGAGGGTCAGAATACATTACAAGATCTGGTTTATCTGCCTCAGAGCAGCCAGTGAGAGATGCCAAGATATCACTTTAATTGTCCAATTACATGGAATATAGCTGTTCCAGCACGCCCTGAACTAGGTACTCCTCCCCAAATTCTGTGTGTGTGTTTTTTTTTTTTTTTTGAAAGATCAGTTTGGTTGTTGTAGTGATTTTTTTATTTTTTTATTTTTTTGTGTAATAAGGCTTGAATGGTGGAGATAACTGAGACATCTCTCACGTTTCCCCCTCTGAGAGCTGGCGTTCACTTCCTCACAGAGTTCACATGAATAATATTAAAATCAAAGAGAATTTCTTGGAAACCATCTGATCAAGCTGTATCATACATGGTTGTGACATGCCTGTAACACATCCCCCTCTCTCTCCTCTCACTTCTTTCTCCCACACACACACACACACACACACACACACACACACACACACACACACACACACACACACACACAAAATATACATGGACACGCCTAGCATACATTGGTATTCTCCTCCTGTAAAGGGGGATTCAGTTACTTCAAAGGACCCATTTCCACTACTACTACTACTACTAGTAGTAACTGATAAGATAAAACATAAATGCTGAACACGAACTGCTGCCACGCTGCACTCTGAATCAAATGCAGAGGAAAAACTAAGCAATAAAACCTATATGTTCAACCATCAATCACACAAATTGCTCGTAGCAAATGTATTCTGCTGACCCATTTTCTTTCCATTCATCCAGCTGAGTGTTTTTCTCTTCTTATTCAAATGCACAAACAGGAGCTTCACACTGACATCTACCCCCGATCCACCTGCCTCTATGTATTTCAATACGACAGCACAAACACAGCAATAAACATTCATGTACATATATACTGTAAGTACATATATTTAAAAAAAAGATACAAGCAGAATCACGCCTCGCTGGTTTGTGACACGAATGATGGTGGAGAATTTTCGTTCTTGATGTTTGATGACTAAATAAATAAATATGCACTCCATGCAGAAGCGGGATGGGAAAACACTGAGGAGTAACAGCTCTGCCATTCATCCAAACCAACCAACCAAATGCCAAGTAAGCCCCCACCAAAAAAAAAAACCACACATGAAAAAGATGAACTTATTGAGGTCTCTATTTCCATGGCAACACAGAATAGTTTTGATGATGTTCCTTCCCAGTCGGCAGGCAGGGTTTGGCCGAATCACGGCACAGATTGGTGCTCCGTGGCTTGTTACTAAGGGTGGGTTTAAAATGTGTAGAGAGAGAGAGAGAGAGAGAGAGAGAGAGAGCCGCAGATGGTTGGAAGAATTGCCACTTTGAAGAAAACCCCAACTCACACTCACAACTGGGTTCTGCAATATTGATTTGAATGGATGGAAGGAAAGAAAACCTAGTGGCCTATGAATAAGTAAGTAATGGATAATATGGGCTAAATCAAAAGCCATTCAAACCGAATAGGATATGTGTTCTCAATGATGCAGAAGTCCAGTGCGTCTTTCTCTCTACATGAGGTCACAGCAGCCTACAGTATGGTATTGAACAGTGTTGTCGAGCCTCCTCATCTCATATATTCTCCAACTATGAAGCAGAGAATAGAGACAGTGGAGCATAAAGGAAAATCACAAATCTTTGCTCATTGGATGTCAGTCTAATTTAAATGAACAGAACATCTGCCAAACTTTGGTCAAATATCAATTATCATTATGAGAAATGCTAGTGATAGGCATTAAAATGGGATAGAACCACAAACCAACTTGAGCATCACACCACGGCTTTTTAGACTGCTGCAGTGACTTATGATCTTTTTTTTTTTTAAATCTCCAGACAATCACGAGGGGCTTTAAAGTTTCCAATGGGAGAAATTGTGCTAAATACCATTAATTTACCAAAAAAAACAAAACAAGACAAACTCCCGGAAACTTCCTCATCCCTCTTTCTCTCTGCCTACAATCCCTTCCTTTCCTCTCCTCCCTTTGCAGACAGCAGCACGACGAACTCCAGGAAACGGCATAAGAGCACAGGGCCCTGCCAGGCCCCGGCTAGCTGTGATTCGTGTTCGACATGACAACACCGCTGTTTAGACAGACACAGCTGAAGACGCCGGGTTGATAGCATGGCATCATTTACACGAGCACAAGCTCCCGCAAACTGTCCCTCTGTTGTCTCCCCTCCCCTCACCTTTTCAGTTCCCCCCCCCCTTTTTCACTCCGACCCCACAACCCTAAATCCCCTCAGCACACGGCGACATGGCAGACAGGCAGCCACACAGACAGGTGACCGTAAACAATTAATCAACATGGTGACACCTCTACATCTGCCAGGCCCAACACTGGGAGGGGAGCTGTCAGCTAGCAAAACAAAGCAGCCCCCAACACACACACACACACACACACACACACACACAAATTGTGTTGGTGAGTGGCTCACTAGCTCATAAAGAATGTCACTGACAAGAAGTTGAAGCTTGCAGATATGAAATATTTACCTAACACACTGGAGAGGCAGTGACATGACACAGCTGTGAACATCTGATTTCTTTTATCACCACATGGATGTCAATGGATGCCACTTGCCAGTTGTGTTACAGCAGCGTAACGCAGAACAATTCAACTTAAAAAAAAAAACAGTTTACATTTCCTGTTTTTCATACAACGCCATGTGTTTTTGCCGTTTCATGGCGTTCTGCACAAGAACGCAGAGCTGAAAACTGTATCTGTCGCGTGATTTTCCAGCCACACAAGCATTTATGGAATCCTATTTAACATTTGTCATCTGCAGCAAATCACCGCTCATCTTTTTCACATCATTGCAGCTGGAAAACAATAAAATGGTATATTACCACCTCCATCTGTTAGAGATTCACTCAAAAAAGAACATTTTACAGTACAATGGAGGTGAATGGAATTTGGTTTGCACTGCTTCAGGCATTGGTGGAAAAATCAAAAGCACATCAGAATCTATGTTACTCTGAATAAACTGCCTGGCCGTCAACAGTTTTCAGAGGCGTTCCTTCTCGGGTAGAAAATACTTTTGTAGAGATGTTAGTGACAGATGTCTCCAGCTTGTGTACATAAAACCGTTAATTTTCTATGGAAACCACAGCAAGATTTTATCAAATGCAGCATTATTAAATGTGTTGTTGTATTTTTGGTTACTGACTCTTTGAGATGTGTTTTTTTTTCACTTGTTCATCTTTACCATTTAATTTTCCTAATGACAAAATATAAGTGTCTTTATTGATCCTTAGATATTTGACGTCTGCGTGTTATTTTTGAGTCTTGACAAAAAAAAAACCCAAACCCTGCTAACCAAAGTTAGCAGAAATTCCAGTTCAATTGTAGAATGTTTGCTCTGTAATATTGCATCTACATCTGCAATCCAGAATCCAGACCTTCCAAATCAAATCACTTTGCATAGTTTATGAACAAATAACTTTCCATATTCACTAGTTCCAAAACGTGGATGTGGGCTGTTATCTCACACAATTGGTTCTCAGTGTTGAGGATGTTTTTCTTGATATGCCACCGTTGTTTTAATCCAACCCACGTGTCCTGAATTTATGGTGCAGGCCAGAGGAGAGAACTGACTGACATATTCATATGGATGAGGGGAGCTAACAGGTGATGGATGTCAAAGCCGCTGGTGGCCTATTGTCACCAGGGACAAGGACAATACAAGGGGGGAGATGGAGAGGTCAGTGCTGGGATGTCTGCTGCTAAAGTTTAAACCATAGATGACTTGTGTCATCCGTCAACACAAACACATTAAATAGGGCAACAGCTCCCCAGGCGATGATGACCTCCTTTATGTCTACATTTGTAAAATTACTCTTCAGACTCATTTTATAGTTACACATGCCTCCAGCAATGACATTTTAAAGAGTTTTGTGGTATTTCTGCCCTATTCTTGGTAATGTTTTGCTGGATGCATTATTCTCATTTTAATCTTGATGACACAAAGAAGTAGAAGGATAGAGTTTGCCTGTGCACAAACACTCCTGGGGATTCTAATAACAATGCTGCAGTCCCGGGGAGCCACAGAACTGCTAGAGCTGTCAGGCCTTTTGTTTCAAGGGGCCACTCATTACATTACAATCTCAAAGATAAGGCTCCTTCAGGGGGTACACAAGACCATGGAGGAGGAGGTATTGTTCCTCACTCCATGCACACCTCTGCTTTTGCAAACCTACAGGAAACACACTAAAAAAAAAAAAAAAAGATAAAGGTTTTCAATAAGAGGATGTGGGCAAATGGCAATGCTCACCTGTTGCGGGAGGAAGGTAGGAAGGAGGAGACTGAGGAGGAGAGGAGAAAGAAAATAAGCTTGGGTTTAGATTAATCTGCCATTTTCTTCTAGGTAACAATTATACTACCAGTAGGAAACTTGTGGGGCGAGAGCTGAAAGCAAAATACGACACTCTCAATTTGATTTTGTTTGTTCTTTACAGAATAGTGAAATGTGCTGTTGTGGGGGAGATGTTTACGGTTTTGGGGGAGCTTGTCTGGTGCTCAGATTTGACTGCATCTCACACATCAAATTGTAGCAGTGTGTTACATGTGAATGTTGTGACAAATGAGACACCCATGACAGAAAGCAGAAGTAGGTGAGAATTGAAATGTAAAGGGGAGGCTTCCCTGGGGAATGTGTGAGTGTGTTGATATATACTTACGTAGAATGTTTACCAATATTAAAATTAATAATATTAATTTATGTGTGGAATTCTATAATTTAAAGTATGATTACAGGACTTTTACTGTAATAATCTTAGTAGGATAAATTGTCTTTACAACACATATACTGTGTATTTCAGTAATAAGCTCCAGCCTTCACATCAGTGAACAATTGGTACTGCACATGTAACTCAACACAGAAGTGACATGCATTATTCCTTAGCTACTTAGATCATCAGCTCTAGAAAAACAATGAATCCCATTTAAAATATTATCAAAACTTGTATTTAAAAAATCAAAACAAGTTTTAATCCCTTATGTTTGCAGTCTGATGAGGTATACGATGATCTGATTTTTACTTTTTCATGTTCATGACACTGAAAAATAGAAAAGTTTAAAGTGCATATATGTTCAAAGAAATGTATTCAGAATTTACCAGATCCGGACAGACAAATGGGTATGTTTTACTGAAAAGGAGAATTTAACTGAGCCTTCTTTCAAGTTGATTCATGTTGTCTTCATTTTCAAGACCATTTTTCTTCCAACATCTTCTATTTGCATTAGAGTCTTGTAGAGAAACCACATCAGCAGCCACTGCTGATGTGGTTTCTCTGTAGCCGTATAAAGCCACAAAGGGTCGTCTTATTTTTGTGAAGGATCCATTTCCACTACAGTATAGCTACGGAGCCTGTGCACAAACCTACTGTATATGTTGTGGCCTCTGAAAGTATAAATTAGGCTTAAGTTCAACCGCCACCGCATTATTTCTCCCCTTACCCATCTGTTGAAAGTGATATTGTTATCAAACCCCGAATGCCAAAGCCTGTCCTGTGTGATATTTGTTCATTTGAACTAAGTTGCTATGGATATGTAACAAACTGAAAAAAAAATCAGCGTTTTTAAACACTGTGGTCATTAAGGTCTAGAAGACCAGTCTGTAATGAAAGGAGAGAATGAAATATCTCAGTGATCTTCCTCGCTCAGGGAAACCTGACAACACTTTCATCACTTCACTGACTCTTTCTTTATGTGGTCCTTTAATGTCGAACAAATGTCACCAAGACCATCTTTTTAAGCAAAGATGAAAAGATGATCACGGATTTTCAAATTGTTTGATATTTTGTCGCATATTTGTTTTGCATCTATATAGAGGGCTCAGTGTGTGAGATCTGTGTTGGCTCTAAGTTGCCTGTAAAGATAGTGAATTTAAAGAAAATAAGTATTTTTACAATGATTTATTTGATGTTTTCCCTCTGGAATATTCAATCCGTGTGGGAGAGTAACCGGTTACATGTAAATGAATTTCAAAATAAATGTTATTTTAATATGTAATTAAATTACTATTCTAATCAAAATGTTTATGCATGGGGTTAAATTTGAATATAGCCTTTTTATGCATATATAGAATATAACATCACTTATGCTACTCTGCATCTTTTAACCATGTAGGAATACCTTTTTTTTTTACATCTGGACAATGTGATTCACTTAAGCTATTGGGACAAATTAACTATAGAGTAGGATTGCTTATAAGAAGCTGTATAGTTCTATAATGCTTTTGGTCTAACTAAAAATCCTGAGGGGGGACACCTGTAGGAAGGGTTGTCTCCTAAATTTAAACATAACCAAAATCCTGTGATTCAATAGTCAATGTGTTGGCCTGACATTTTTCACTCCATGCCTGGTCTGCTCTGCTCCGCTTGGAAGACCACTTAACTAGTCTAATTATACATACAGAAATAATTGGTCATCCTCCATGTACAATGACCCTTGTGGCTTGTGCATATGCATAAGCAAGAATGCATGTATGTGTGCAAATCAAGTTTTCACCCTGACAATTAAAGCTTAAATTAAATTAAAGCAAAGGTGTTGAAGCTGTTGATTGTCAATGGGAATGGGTGAGGAGCACATAAGACAATGAATATCAATGCAGCCGTGAGTGACTGCAGTCCCCCAGGTGTGAGCCAAATGAGTGTGAATATTCTGGTTTTTTCCCCTCCACTTAACTCTCATTTCACTCTAACAACATTTTATTAGCCTTCCCTTGGCAGTACTGGTGGGCATGCAATGACAGATAACTGCGTCTTTGTACCGTTCAACCCATGCATATACAAAAAGATGCAAATACAAACAAATGGGAAAAATATTTTGTCCTGGTGTGGATGCTGGATCATTTAAGGTGTTTCATTAGCCCCATTCACAGAGTGTTTTCAGTGCCAGCCTGGCGTGCCTTTATTCCGCCCTGACGTTCTGTGTGCAACGCAATGAAGACGTATTGGGGCGTTCCACCTCTGTGACGGGAAAGCTATTGAGTACTGTACTGTACTGTACTGTGCTGTTTGACCACTCAAAGGCAACTCCGGCTGTGGCTCACGAAGTAGACTGCAATCACGGAATGAAAGGTCGGTGGTTCGATCCCCAGCCCCAGCAAGTCTACAAGTCGAAGTATCCTTGAGCAAAGATACTGAACCCCAATTTGCTCCCCGGGCGCCGCATGTAGTGGCAGCCCACTGCTCCTACGGGATGGGTCAAATGCAGAGAAAGAATTTCCCCCTGTGGGATTAATAAAGCATCTAAAAAAATAAATAAATAAATAAAAGGAGCACTCATAGGGCAGCATCTTCATCATTAATAGCATTGATAGTTACTTTCTTCATTTGAATATTAAATTAAGTCATCCATAGTATGAGGACATGAACTTTCCTCACTCCTTCTCTTCCAGGCGTCCATTGCCGGCCCATGTTCTTCATGTCAGGGCAGATCGGTGCTTGCTCCTGATGGCCACTCCCTTCCTCAGTCAACCTCTTCTTTCCTCTGCGCTGGTCGATTCACATGCAAACATGTTGCCAATCCAAATAAACACCATGTCAAGGAGTCATCCAAGCAGATAGAAATATCTGCCCAGCATGATACCATAGGGCAGAAAACCACAGGGGCACTGGTGCTCCTGACCTCACAGGGGGTCTAACCGAGACTGGTAAGGTGTATATGTGTGTGGACACATGCATACTCTCATTTGTGCATGGATTCACATATGAGTGGCTAATCATGTGTGGGCTTGTGACTCTATACAAGACATTTATCTGGTCAATAAGTGCTATCACTGTTATTACAGCCCCAGCACTGGGGTTTAAACAATTCTGAAAAGGATCTAATATAGATTGGCTTATGTAGGAACAGCCACTGATCAACTTCTGCCTCTAATATAATATGAGAGTTATAAGGAAACATCAACTCTCATGACTACCTGGACCGTCCAAGCTATACGTAGTCACAGAGAAGAAGAATGCAATAGGATGCAATTGATGCATGTTTTTACAGGAGGCTAGAGTAGACTAGTGTTTCAGTTTGACCTTTTCCCTGTCTGCTAGAGATTTTTTTTTTCTTTTCTTTTGTAGTGGTGGGCATAATTGCTGCCTGGATAATATGTATATTGAAGTGTTGCATTTATGTACCTTAAGCCTCTTTACACTAAATTTTCCTGACATTATCCAGAGCTAAATGTCTCAATCAGTTGGACCTAACTACACCGCCACACCCCTATTACATATTCCATTTGAGGCCATGTATGAATAGAGCAGGATGTTGTTTAGAAATTTCACTGTGAGCAACTGATTGTGTTGATGATGCTGCATGCATGGAATACAGCTGCTTTGTACTCTTTCCTGCCTGCCTAGCCAAATACATTGTTATATCAAAGAGTATAATACAGTTGGGATTATGGGTCTTCAAAAATGATATACTATAAATGAGAGGCAACGTTTTAAAAGCAACAAAAGTTCAAAAGTCTTCTTACGGCAAGCTGGAAGCATTCATTGCTAACAAGTATTTTAAGAAGAGTTAGAACAGGCTGCGATCCCCTTTAGCGATGTGGCCAATAAAATTGAAAATGTCTTGGCATGCTTCAAAGTGGAGCCACCCTTAAGGGCAACAATTTCAGTCCAAAAGCAGCAGCATCCTGTGCTCCCCATTTGAGTAATGTTGATCTGGGGTTAGGACACAAGGAAGCTCCCTCAAGGATTGTATGGAACCTATGACCTCTACCTGTGTCCTGATGTGGTTCCCCAGGGGCCCCATGGCACAGAGGGGCCATAATAATCGTTTGGACCCCACTGAGTGTGAGCATAGCCACGGCACACCAGGGTCAGGAAGGACAGGCAGAGTCAGTGGTCCACAAGGCAAAGGGGAATTTGAGGGGGGGCTTGGCTCTCGTGGTCTTTTTAAGGTCATGCTAATTGCCATGGATGTACAGCACGCCTTCAGTTAGCCCTGGCTCTGCTGAGGAAGAGGAGGAGGCGAAGGATGGGGGTTGAGGAGTTAGTGGTACAGGTGTGGACCTTTAATTAAATACCACTGCAAAGGTTAATGTATAGAACCAGGAACTACAGCGACCATTAAGTGGAGGACATTTAAACATGGCTGAGTATATGCCCCACACTGTGAGTGTGTGTGTGTGTGTGTGTGTGTGTGTGTGTGTGTGTGTGTGTGTGTGTGTGTGTGTGTGTGTGTGTGTGTGTGTGTGTGTGTGTGTGTGTGTGTGTGTGTGTGTGTGTGTGTTTGTGAGTGTGTACAGGTATGTGAGTGTGAACAGAGGTAGAAAAAGAGGTGAAAAGGTCAAAATTCAAGCAATTTTCTTGTAAAGGTGCAAGGAACTGAGAACCTGAAATTACAATTCAATGAAATAATAATAAGCTTTGCACAGAAATAGAACCAAACTCAATCTGTAAAGGGGTAGAAGTCAAAGAAAATACTCAGTGTGGTAAAAGCAAAAGGACTCAACATCATCATTTACCAATGTCATCCTCTGATATGAGTGAACTCTGGCATCTGCAAGATCACAAAACATATTAGAAGCTATATTAGTAGGTATAGTCGCTCCTTGAAAAACCTTCATGTGTGTGTGTGTGTGTGTGTGTGTGTGCGGGGGGGGGGGGGGGGGGGTGCGCGCAGTATGCGTATGTGACCCTTGATAATTAGCACCATCTGCCATATTAGAACACCTCTGGAGAGACAGGTTATCATCACAGAAGTAAGACGGTCAAGTTGACGTGAAGGGAACAGTGATGGCAGCGAATAAGAGATATAGACTATATAAGACAGCTGTCCTACAAGTAAATGGAAAAGGAATTATATAATGATACATAATATCTTATCTATTTTTCATCTTTATTTCTTTATTTCTATTTTCTGTCAAACGATGTGCACATATATACAGTGCATGCAGAGATACACAGACAACATGAAATATAAAAACATTGTAAGTAGTTCACTTTAGTACATGGAGCACTCCAATGTTCAGATTACTCAAAAATAAGAAAAAACAAAAAGATGTCTGCCCTCTATTAGTATTGTAATGTACTCCAAGTGTAAAGACCCATTTCCACTGCATAGTACCAGCTCCACTCGACTCACTCTACTCGCCTTTCTTGCGTTTCTTTTTTAGCACCACCTCCGTTGCGGTTCCAAGCGAGCCGAGCAGATACTAAAAGGTCACGTGAAACATTACACGGGGTATCCTGCACAGCACAAATCAATGGCCGCAGTGTACTGGTATTACGCAGTGGAAATGCGGCTTAGGACTGGTTAACCCTAGCCTCAACTATCCTTCGAGTCATAGGTAAGAAAGAGATTGGGGACAGCTTCTTCTATGCAACATGAACCGTCTTTTATTCTCCACAACAATCTTCTCAGGACCACCTAACACTACAGCATACCTGTAAAAATGCCTCATCGCCTTACTTCATATCACCACGCCACCATAAGTGACACCAAGTGCAAGGCACACCACATTCTGTGCAGTAGTTCCTGACCAAAACCAAGGCACAGAACACATGTAACGTAGTTCCCCTTAATAAAATTATTCAGATTTCCTCCATAAACCTGAGAACAAATGAGGCAATCTACAAAATAAATCCTCTCTTACCCCATTTTGGCTCGAACTCAGCTGAAGAATTAAGAACACTTGCCCACACATAAACATAGCTACACACAATTTGTTCCCCAGATTCATCACCAGGAAACTGCAGACTGGAAAAAGAGCTAATAGGGACCATTTCAGCACAACAGAGATATTCACCAAGCCAAAGAATACACACGGCCCAAATCCACCGATTTAAATATGTCCTCCACAGAGAGGGAATACTCTTTCATCTCACATCTCAATTTAGACAAATTCACATCTTACTGTCCTTATACAATAAGCAATAAGCTTGTATGAAAACTGTCCCTGCAAAAATCCATGTGAAGCGCTCATCATGGTAACAAAATCAAACCTGTGATGAGGCTATGGGGTGTGGCCAAGCAGTGGTTTAGTAACTCCAAACCTATCCAAACATGCTTAAGGCCCTCAGTCAAAGCACTAAATGAGTTTTCATGTGGTGTGTTGTTTTGTTTACTACCGTGTCACCACAAGTCAACACATCTCATTTTCATCCCATACATGAAAGCCAAAGACAGTGGAATTTCTGCACTGTATTTTAGCCACGGCGCATAATCTCAGCAATAACACAAGGCAGCCCCAGTTCTCTTTTGCTTTGAATTACCACCCGCAGTGGTTTTGTTGTCCCCCACCCCCACCCCAACCACCACCACCATCCCACAATGTTTTGTTAAATAATGCATTCTGCTTTAAAAATTCCCTCATATATATACTTTTTGTATGCAGAGGAGTGAGGAGGGAGACGTCAAATACGCTCAAGAGTCTTTTGTGATGTTGGCGGTGGCAGGTATGACACACGACTATGCGGTTAGGATTTCCATGGGACTATTTAGAATTTTTTTCACATCTTCTGCTCTTCTAACTCCTCGTTTTGCCTCAAACTCCTCTGCATCCTTCTTCTCCTCAGCTTACATGTGTTGGCAGCCGCAAGAGACTTTTGGGAGAGGGCCAACCTCAGCATTCATTGCCACCATTTTCCCAGCCACAGAACATGAGGTCCATTCATTTAGTGTCAGTGACTGAATTCTGTTGCAACTCTTACAATTTATACTTCTTGTATTCACTTTGAACTGAAACCTACAGCTGTTGCAAGCACCAAAAGGACGAGTGCAACATAAAAACTTTACTTTTGTGACCATTTTTACCTCCGCCGAGGAAGTTTTAGCCAGTGGTGATTTGTTTCTGTCTAGCTGTATGTCTCTTAGCAGGATTACTCAAAGGTTTGAATGGATTTTGATGAAATCTTTTGGATGGGTAGGGTATGGCCCAGGGAACAATCCATCAGAGTTGGTTATGATCTGGATCAACATCTGGATCCAACATGTTTTAAGGATTCTTTACCACTGCAGGATAGGGGCAATTTTTGCGTCATACGTCATGGATAACAAAGTTGTCATGTGACCGTCCCTCATGCTCACAACAGCCAATAATAAAGGGTTCAGTAGTAAAATAAGTCTAATAAGAGAGGAGTCATCTTGGTTTGGACTCACCTCATTCCCTGTGCTTCCCGCTCCTTGCTCCTTCTCATGCACCGTGTCCAAAATGTAGCAGAAACATCCTTCTGGAATTCTCCTGTCAGGTCTGAGTGAAACTGTAAGAAAGATTTGCTGAAAAGTCTTCTATCTGAAAGACAAACATTTGTCACTTTAGCTGATGAATGAAGCCAACAGTGTTACTTGTCCCATGTCTAAAGAGGGCTGTAATGACATTGAGGCACATTGCAAGAACAGTCATATGCCTGAACATTCCAGCAGTAAGAAAAAAACATCTCTTGAACTTATTCAGCCACCTTGTGTCACACCAAGCATTGACGGTTTGAAAGCATTGAATGCTTGGAAAGTATCTTTAAAACTTAGGTTTTTACTTTTTTCCCCTGTATTTAAACTGATATGGGCATAGACTTCTGAATTAAACTGAACAGTCGGACTGCACAGATGTGCACCAGTCTGTAGAGGAGGAGGAGGAACATATGATCTCATATACAGTATGTCACATAAGATGCGAACACAAAAAAAAAAATCTGTTTCACTGATAGGTGTGAAAGCAATGTGTTTTACTACATCTCAAAAGATCTATAGGGGAGCCTTTTAATGGTTACACACTCATCTCATCTCCAACACTAATCCCAAGTGCTGCTTCATCCCAATTAACAGCGTTTGTGGTACAAAGGAGGCCTCTTGCCATTTACTCTACACATGGATCAACTTAGCTCGCTGAGAAATTCAGCTGCTTTTCCTTGAACACGGAATAACAGAAACAAACATGCAAGCGCATCTACCAGAAAGTGTTTACTGGTCATCTCGGCTCCTTCTGGCTGCTGATATTGTTTATACATGCAGATTGAAGAAGCAACATTCAGATGCTGCTCTGTGCTGGCACCCTGGGCAGAATGGCATAATTAAATTGAATTGACTAAAAGGGATTCAATGAATATCCCAACGCAGTGTCAGATCAGCCTTGCTCACAAATTAAAGCCAGGGGCCAAAGAGGGTAAACATTAATTTATCTGCAGTGGAGAAAGCAGAAGGTGCATTCAGGATCGTATGTTTTATTTTCTATGTCTATATAGTATTTACTCTTGCATGGTACAGATTAATATGATTGGTTTCTCTAAGAAAGCAGCTCGTCTTCCATGGCTTTGTACAGAAATGTGTTTCTTGTTGTTCTTCTTCTTCTCAGTGCCATATGCACACAAACATAAACAAATGTACCTGAGGAGCATGTGGTGCTAAAACAGGAGGCTAATTAAGTGACAGACAACATCTCACAGGGGAGGCATATTATGGGAATCATATCACCAACTGCATCAGAAGAGCAGCAGCCGCACATAGCATATAAGGGTTTATGAGCCACTTGTTGACAACCTGTCTTTTAACTGAGTGCCAAGATATTAGAAAATATCTCCCTTTTAACTCTATATTTACTCTGGTGATGTAATGCTTGTAAATACGGCATTGGAAGCATTATGAGAGGAGTGAAAGTGATTCAGCAGGCAGACTTTATCACAGCTAATGTGATCTCTGTTTTAATCTCTTATATTTTACCCCATAGGTTAGTCTAAGAAGATATGTTATTCATCCCTATGTGGATAGTTATCATTTTTCGACAAGTGCAATCAGTAAAAATAAAACATTTTGTGATTATTGCTATAGAAAAATGCTACTACTCTCATATTTTCATCAAGACCAAGTCTACAGCCATGCCACCAGCTCTGTAAGGCTGTTCTCATGTGGTGCTTTAGGCTAACAATGAATACACCGTATGACATGCAAGGTAGCAGGTAAGGTTCACTATGTCTACCATTTCAGTTTATCATGGTAACTTGCGGGGCGGCATGGTAGCACAGTGGGTAGCGCTGTTGCCTCACAGCAAGAAGGTCCTGGGTTCAAATCCTGGGACTTTTCTGTGTGGAGTTTGCATGTTTATATTTAATAAAAAGCTATAATCAATAATGATCATATATAATATGAGATAAACTCCCAAATGACCAGCATGTAATGGAGCATAGTCGAAACAGAAACAAGAAGCAAAACAGACACACAATTAACTGATTTTCTAGCAATCAGAAGACTTCCTGCATTGAATCCAGTCTGCTAAACTCACTTCATCGAATCAAATATGGTCGATTCAATATGAAGGGGTCGGCATGAGAAATGCGCTCTCAGAAAACACCTCAGATCTTGACACTGTGGCACCTTTGCACTTCAGACCTCACACTAGCTATGACTATAAAATGACTCAACACTGCAGTTATGTTCTAAGGTCTGATTGGAAATGAACCCTTCTGTGAGGGAAAAGTGGTGCTCCATCTACAGCTGGAGACAATAACAGGACAACCACCATGTTCTCAAGTACTCCTCATCTCTATTCTCTACACGAAAATACATTCACATTGGGAGCCTTTGTATTGTTATGTAAATACTGTTAGAATCTAAATGCAACAACAGGCAAATTGTCCAATTCAACTGCTCTCACACTTTTGTTAATTGGTGATTCGACAGGCATCTGCATTGGAAATGCTTTGGAGAGCTCAGGGTAGGAACAGAAGAAAACACCTCTGGATTACTGTCTATGATTGAACTCATGAGATTCCCTATATTCAGCCTGGCTCTCTAGTTCAGTAAAGAGGTGTACAAATGCAACTTGCCATTGCACACCTCCATCCTGGATTTCTGAGCTGCTTTAATGTAAGTGTCCCATTAACAGCTCCTTTTGGCGAGATTGATTCTCAAAAGCCTTCCTTTGAGTTTCTAATGTGTGACGCTATTGTTGGCTTAACTACAAGGCACTACAAGACTGAACGAGGCAATCAAAACAATCAAGCAGTCACATGAAATCAGGAAGTGGGAGGAAAAAAGCTTCAGTAGAAGAATACATCATCTTTGTCACATTCAAAACCAGAAATTCACTCTGACAATCGGAAGGAATATGAACAATATTGGAACACTTTTAAGCATGAGCAAATCTGACCAGAAGGTTGTTGTTTATAATGTTGAACCGAAGAGGCTGGTAACAACTCTTTTGTGCATCAGGCATGCCTCTTATTGGTGAACGGAGCCCCTGCATGTCAAGCAGAGGTGGGGCACTGTCCCAAGAGTCCACTATCACAGCAGGTTAACCTGGCACTGCTTTTCTAAGGACTGATTGCCAGGCCCCCCACAGCTCGAGGTAAACCGACAATTTTCCATCAGCAGGGAACATGGCTTTATTAGTAAAAGTGTGTGTGTGTGTGTGTGTGTGTGTGTGTGTGTGTGTGTGTGTGTGTGTGTGTGTGTGGGGGGGGGGGGGGGGGGGGAGTTGGAGAGAAAAGTGAAATGAAGTTCACAGAGTTACTGCAGTTGTAATAGAAGGAAAATTAAGTGCGATGGATGACCTTAATACTACAATGAAATATTACATCAGTGTAAAATGATGAATGGTTGTCATTTATTATTGTTAATATAAATATAATTATTAATCAATTCATATGACATTTAAATAAGAGAATAAAAAACACAAGTGACAAAAAAGCATCTATTTCAAAGCTTAAAGGCTTACATTTTGGAGAAATTGTACAAATAAGCTCCAGTGTACCTTTCAAAAAGTTCAGATATGACTGTAGATGACAAGTCTATCTCAAAACTAACTTTAATGTCAAGCAGGATCTCATCTTAAGCAGATTTTCTGACAGGTGGGAAAAACATTCACCTGAATAAAAACCACAACCCTTGTATCAGAGATGAGACAGACTATGTGAACAGCAAATCAATATCCCCCCAGGCTGCATGTGAATTTAGGAGGACCAATTCTACCTAAGATTTTTTTTTTGTGCAAAACACAAGTAAATTTCCAAACAAAAACATGCCATAGAGCCAAAAAAAGAAAAAAAAGGGCATAACTTGGAGGGCAAACAAGCAGTGCCTTATGGTTTTCAAGGTCTCCATTTGTTTTTCCATGTTCCACTGTCAGGTGCAGAGAGAGAAGAGAGCAGTGGAGAAAATGGTGAGCCACAGAGGGTTAAAAGGCCATGCCTGGGATTATAGCACAAGTAGGGACCCCATACTGTGGCTTGACATGCTTGCCAGCTTACAGTGCATTTTTCTCTGACAATACAGGGTCACAAAGGGTCAGAAAGCATGAAATGTTTTCACACACATGTTGAAAGACAAGTGAAATGCTCAATGTTGAAATGCCTCCTTCTCAGAGGTTATCTGCTGGCATTATTCTGTTTAATACCAAAGTCATGTTGCAAAGTCATAATAAAATTGTGGAAAATTATGCAGTATCTGCTTGAGACATGTGACCTTATAGTATAACATCCTCATCTACTTGCAGGACAGTTGGGATAGTTCAGCAATGCATGGAAAGGCGTTAAAATTCAATTCAGAAAACCATGAAAAATGTCAAAAAGCTCAATCAGCATGTACAACAAACAACTCCTCAGCGGCTTTAAGTTTTCTCTGAAAGAAAATACTTAAATGTTAAGAGACCAGTACTCTGTCTTCACTGTTAATGAAGGCCACTGTGCATGAGGACATAAGGGCTGTGTGGCAGTTACTGATCAGCATGGGAGCCAGCTAATCCTGCCACTGATGAACTCATCTGTCTATCTGTCCACTCCACCTTTCGACATGTGCTAACATGTCATAATCGTCATAATTCTACTCTATAGCCCTGGGCTCTGCCACCTCAGCTATACCTGATTAGGGCCTAAGTCCCAAAGGTATGCCACCCTTAGCATCACACCACACTACCTATAGCCTTGACATATTTAAGGCAGGTTGTGCACGTGTGTGTGAGAGCAGGGGGGGAGGAGAGAGGGGCTGTTGTTCTCAGTGAAGCTCTCTCGATGTGTCATCTGCACTGCTCCCTGATGCTGCACAGGATTGTCTTTTATCAGCAGCCTGCAATCACACTTCCCAAATACTTAATACATACTCATCCAAATCTTCTTTTTTTTCTTCTACCAGCCACGACTACCACTCGTTTCATGCAATTCCCCATCCTCCTGCTTCACCGTAAGCAGCTGTCAACAGCGTGTCTGATTTATTTTTCAAGTGTTGGTGGGACAACGACTGGCACTCCTGAACCAGGGTGGGAGACGGGGTTCCAGAGGGGCAGGCGAAGCCTTACTCCCCTCGGCACGGGGACCTCAGGGACTCTAGGTGGGAAGTAAACTCAACCAATATTCCTGAAACGGGGTGCCACACACCCATCAACGCCTCCTTTGAGAGAATAGGAGACAGGAGGGGATGTCAGTCTGCAGCGCAGCGCTGAAAAGAGCCACACGTGAGGCGGTTTTTGGAGTCATGTTTATATTCATGTACTACAAGACAAATATGGATCCTTCAAAATTATATACACAAGCATGACATTGAGAAGAATAAAATAAACTGATAAATGTGTGATACCCTGACAGTTTTCATCACTCGCGCACACTCACATAGTCAGACACAGCACATGGTGCTATCCATCAGTATATACAGCCACTCATTTACTGGCTGTAAATGACTGACCTCTATCCAGAAAAGATATTATACACCAAGTATTCAAACTCTCAAAAAATAATACTCTCTAACTGAGGGGACATGTTTAACCTAAATACCCCACAAGCAAAGTAAAAGAAAACAAAAGCTGATAAATGCTGTTGAAAATCTACAAGTAGCGATTTTCAACAGCATTTATCAGTTTTTGTTTTCTTGGGGGCACAGAGGAGGTCAGATGACTTTACATTTCAGGGCCAAATGGAAAAAACTGGAGGTTGTTAACATCTTTGCATTATAATATGCAACCTGGGTAATGAAACTCAACTAAATGCACTCATGTGGGATTTAATTTGTATAATAATTTATTCGGATTTTGTCTGTAAGGAAAGAAAAAAGTATAAACTGTACATTCATGAAAGTGTTCACTGTTATAGGGCACAATCTTGAGTATAGCATTACACAGTGGATAACACTCCCATAATCTGTTAGATTCAGGCAAATTAATCAATCTCATCCATGAGAAATATACAGAAACACCCAGACTCTAACAGGACCAGACTGGACTTGACATTGACATGTCAAGTGCTAACTGACTGCTAGTCAATACACTCACTGACCAGGAAGGCCTCTTACTGTCAGGGGACTGTGAGGTATAAGGGGGAGAGGAAAAAAAGTAGAGGTGGAAGTCAATCATATTAGCTCCTTCCAGCCCACTAAACTCAAAAACTGGAGGCTGGCAACCAGGGGCTTTTTTGAGGATACTGGCTGTCTGTGGGGTGCAACCTGAGCAGCACCCTGTAGAGAAAGGCTAATGCTGAAAAGGCTGGAAAAAAACAAACAAACTACCTCATCTCTTTAGATTTCCAATAACAAAAATATATCAAGACAACACAATCAATGGCTTATATCACTCTAATGACCAAATGCTGGTTTTGATGGAAATGCTAAAAAAGACAAAAGTTTAGCTACGCTAATTTGCATGTGACAAAACAAACACCAGTGTGTTATTTGTTTGTCTCCCCTGGTGAATGGAACCCTCCGGAGAGAAGCAGACAGAGAAAATGCTGTTAAGATCAGAGTGATAATGACTTACAGAATAAGAGTCTGTATCACAGGGACCGCAACTGGTTTGATCCCTGTCCTCTTTCATTTCTGTCTCATTAGATAAACCTGTGGAAGTCAGACAGCCTTTTACTACTGATGTGTTTTAAGACATTAAACACTCAACACAGTCACATCACAACACACCGTAAATTAAATCACGTCAAAGTGAAGGGAGAATTACCGAAAACTGTCTGCAGTTTTCCTTTAAATTGAGCTCATGTCAAGGGTCGTCTTTTAAAGATTCAGGAAAAAAAAAATCAATAAATAATATCTGAAAGGAAAACAGAGCAGGTGACAGATGGCTGGGAGGCTGGTGTGTGTGTGTGTGGGGGGGGGAGGACTAGTGGGGTGCATATTCAACTCATTCCTGTGTCATGTCATATAAATCTATTTGAATATGAGCAGTGAGTTTTGTTGTCTGATCACTCTTAGATTGAATGTGAGTGACAGCAGAGGGGGGCATGAACACCGTGCTCACACCTAGATTCACAGGCATGAATTGATTTCTAAAAAAAAAAAAAAAAAAAAAGTTTAAGAAAAAAACAGACCCCATGAAACTTTACTAATGTGTCAACATGAATTTTCAGACAGAAAGATCAACCAGGAGAGTTTGTAGTTCCATTTTCACATATTTATCCATTTTTGGTGGCAACCTTTGAGTTTCACAGAATCAAATCAGATGCTGTTCACTGTGTGAGGCCTGCAGGATAAAAATCACAAGGTTGTTTTTAATGGGTATCAATGCTGTCTTTTTTTAGTTAAGATGCAAACTAGCATTTTTGTATATGATAAAGCTCACCATGCTCATATTTTCACATAAGACAAGACAAGCAAATTGTGTCAATATACTCTGCTTCACGTTTATTTATTTATTTTAATCTCATCTTGCTGTCATACATTACTTTTCAACTTTAAGAAAAAATGCACAATGATCAAAAGTCTCAGATATATTTTTCTGACCATAATAGCCTTTAACCGGTATTTTTAAAGGTTTCATGAAAAGATCATTTGGAGCTAAAGCAGCACCTTGTAATTAAGTTTTTGGTCATTAACCAGTTAGACACTGATAGTTTGAATCTGATTTGGTTTCTTGTTCTTGAACTTCACTTAAGCTGGACATGATGCTGGTTTTGCTGCAGCTTCATCTGAGGTGGTCTTAATGATGACCAATGTGACCTTAGACCTTAAACCTTAAAAAATATGACATGCAAAATGGCCACAAGGTGTGTTCCATTACTTGCCAGCATTCCTTTAAAACAGAAAACACACACTGCCCAGTCACCTTTCTGCACTGTACCCCAGGGCACATCTCTGGTCTGTTTGAAGATCAAACAAGCTGAGGTAAAACAACATGTTCACAGGTGTTGGGAAATTGAAAATTTCCTTGGCTGAGTGTAGTTTTAAATGGAGGAGGAAGTCTATAGTACGTCCACATGTGTGTGTGTTGGTGTAGGGGTTGCTTGTCTTGTATGATCGGAAAAATTAAGCATCTGCACTCTCATATTAACTTGTTCCAGAAAAGGTTTGAATGCATTAAAACATATGCATGAACTGAACAAAGTGTTGATATTCACTCTGTGCTGCTAGGAGATAATTGGTCTGTGATGCTACACCTGCTCCTGTCTTGAAGAATGTTGGTTGCAGCAGAAATGAGTGACCTGCCTGCACATCACCTATTGTGACAAATAAACACAATTGGCAAATTGGCCATATTGAGAACCATTGAGAACCTCAATGCACAAAACAACAACATAGGAGAATGCTGAGTTTGGGAGGGATTCCTTGAATCTTAGCACTTTATGTAGGGATACTACAACAATAAGCGCACCTCAGTCAAGCCTCTCCACTTTGTGTTTCTCTGTGTGCATGAGACGACCAGTCATTCCAAGCTTTCTGCATGAAAGGGAGAGTGTTTAGCTTTTTGGGGGCTATTTGTGCTTCTGACTCTGTAGTGTTCATGTCCGATGGGAGGTTCCTGAGCCAGCTTCCGTAAAGGAGCAGGGGGTTTTGTTTGTTTCTCAGCCGTGCCAGGAGAAGTGACAACCATTCCGTCTCTTTCATACAAACACATTCATCTGTGTGAGAAAGGCGGCCGCTGAACTCAGATGAAAGACCGCGGGGCTGCGTTGCACAGGAAGGCAGAGAGCACATCGACTTCAGCACAAACACAATGTTGAGCCATGTCATAGACAGATGGAGAGAGAGAGAGAGAGAGAGAGAGAGAGAGAGAGAGAGAGAGAAAGAAAGAGAGAAAGAAAGATTACACAATCCTTAAGTTAATATGTACATATTTGATTATTTTTGCAATATTAATCCGATATACTACAGGTTGCTGATATAAAAAAAACTGACTTCATTAACTATTGAGTTGGAGAGATGTTAGAGAGGTAAGGCTCGGCCACAAACACCCTGCAGAAACGTCAAAATAAACACGTGACTCCTTACTTGCATTAAAAAAAAAAATTCTGTCTGCCCCCAATAACAGGCTAAGAAAAAAATTAACACATATTGATTCCACAGGGTGAATAATTTTATTTTATATTTTATTCTATTTATTGTTGATAATCTTTTTTATTAAATATTTTGTAAAATGTAGTAACTCTGTTAAATTATTTTGGGGGGCGAGCAGGCCCGCTGTTGGAAGTGACACTTGACTGTGACTATAAATAGCTAACACAAGCCGGCGAACGGACGCATTCATTTCATTGGAGCAGTTCAAATTCAATTAGAGGATATGGCGTTTGTTTTAAAAGTTTTCTTTCCAAACATGGTTGCAGACGAATTCTGTGGTGCCACCTCCACTGGGGAGGCCCATTTGGGAAGTATCACATGGAGAAAACAAGTTGGGTTAATAGATGCGAATTTAAGGCGTGCAACAAAGGCAAATATTTGAACTTCATAATTAAAACGTAGGTGTTGACAGAGTTCATAATGGCGCAGCTACTCTTAAAAAGAAAACCCTGTAAAAATCGATTTATCCTCGTTTAAAAAATGTTTTCCAAATGCTATCCACTTTGTGTAATTTCATCATTTTAAATAGGAAAAAAAAGAGCCTTCAGAAGAAACAGGTAAAACTATGTGTAATATTAATTTTACCTTTGTTGTTTTTACATTTGTTGTTGACTTGAAAGCATTTTATTTGGCCTCCACAAACTTGTGCATTTGCTTAAAAACGAAGTAATGACTAGAATATTTACAATGCTGTGTTTTTATTTTTCACTGGGTAGTCGATTTATTTATTTATTTCCGCTTTGTGCAATTTTATCCACACATAATTCTAACTTTTCAACACTCTGTTTTGATTATTAACACACTTTAAGCCTAATTCAGTCCTTGAATGCCGCGCATCGCCTTTATAATGTGCGTTATGAGGCTTCATAACTTTAGAATGAGTAAATAACTTTATTTGACTGTCTGGTAAAGGTAAATTAGTTGCAGCTCTGACTACGGGTGTCTTCAAACCCCCAAAATAAATGTTTGTCTTTAACAAACACATATGTAAAAACAATTACTCTTCCATATAAATTATAAATGACCAGTCATTATGCTGCGGGGGTAACTTCGGCCTGCTGGTGCTACAGCTTAATTTTTATAAACTGAAATCGTTGAAATGAGCGATAGACCTATTAATGCAAAGACAATTTATTATTTATTATTTTTACGTTTAAAAAAAACTAAAACAAGGCTAATGTGTGTGTTTGGTGTGTGTATGTGTCCGTATGTTCAACGTGTGTGTGTGTGTGTGTGTGTGTGTGTGTGTGTGTGTGTGTGTGTGTGTGTGTGTGTGTGTGTGTGTGTGTGTGTGTGTGTGTGAGAGAGAGAGAGAGAGAGAGAGAGAGAGAGAGAGAGAGAGAGAGACTTAATCATACTGATCACTGATGCCAATCCACCTGAAAATGACGTCAAGGTCTGATGAAGCACCTGAGGCTGTGCGCAGTCTTGCATGGACAAACACACGCGCGCATGCTTGTGCTGAGCCCACTGAACACTTCATTCCCTGGAGGCCTGAAATGCATAATTTCTCCATGTTTTGCCCTCTTACTCAAACTTCAACCTAGTCCCAATTAACACGGAATCACCTGGTACAGAGAAAATATTATAAGCTTAATTTAAATTATCCCAAATATCGACATACTGACCCTGTCGACTGGTGTAGATCAAAAATATGTGCCCAAACACGCCTGTGACAATCCCCCCCCCCCCCCCCACACACACACACACACACACTCAACATTCAACGTCATTATTAATAAAATAGTGTGACATAACTCATCCATCCATATACGTGTGTCATTTTCTAAGTAATTTCTGTAAGAAGGCTAGATCTTGTAATTTACTCATCTTTTATTCAACAAACCTATAACACGTATTGCTATAAACTGTTCGTTTTCTTGCTGTGCTCTGTATCATGAACCAGGTGAAAAATCGGCTGTTTTCTCTGACTTCTCAAGCGGCCATAAAGGATGTGATGTCAGATAAAAAAAAAGAGACAAAGATCAGGCTTGATGAGAGACTCCATAGCTCCTAATGTTTTGTGTCTATAACACGGTCTAAATTAAACAGCACCCTCAAATGGACGTTATGAATTAAAATGTGGACGATGAGGTTTCACGCAGGTTGTCCTCTCCAACCTCCCCTGCAGCCTTCGCGCAACAACGCCACTTTGACTAATGCACAGAAGTTCGTAGTGCTCAGTGAACTTATCACACGAACTCAGAGTTCCACCTGAACCTTGGCCTGAGTCCAAGTGTTGATCCTTAAACATTTCGCTCGAGCTACGCGCCAAGTGGAGCAGGTTGGGTGTCTGTGCGCTCACAAGTTTAGAGTACAGGAAACAATGGACAAGGATCTGTGAGAAGAAGAAGAAAAAGCGCTTCCTTCTCAGCGGATCAATATCGGCGCAGCTGGAGCCGAACAGGAACCTGCATCGACGCACTGTGTGGAGCTGACCTTTCCCACTCCCCACAGGTCATACCTTCCTCCGCCGGAGAGGTCACCGGGCCAGCCACTGAAAGGACCAATAAGAAGTGATTTGAAGTGCTAACCTGTAGTTGATGAGCTGCATAAACCTATATTTTTCTAATGGACTTGGGACAAGCCAACAGCAATCAGAACACCTTTTAAGCACTTCTTTATTTTGCCAAAAAAGGGTTTGCACATTTGAATGTCGGTAAATATTTGGAGTATATAATGGTAAACGACCCCGGCAAAAAAAAGAAAAGAAAAAAAAACTTCTGAGAACTTCGAAAATCGATTTTAGTAGGTTCTAATTGATTTTAGTTTGATGTTATTGTCTGTTTGTAATCAGCATCACTCCCTGGAGATCCTACCAACCATTTTATTTACCACATCGCCCTGTAAGCAAAGTAATGTAAACACCTTGTATATATACGACACGACGCAACGTTACTGTCCTCTCCACAAGTCAGAGAGCCACATGCTGCAGCAGCGCAGAGTCTATACCTGCAGCGGATATCCACCATCAAGTTCCACTGTACCTGTGTTCCTGAACAAATACCAAGAAAGACACATAGAACCATAATAAGCAGCATACCACACAGAAGCATGCGCAGTTTGCAGGGGCCAGTTTCTCGCAAAAACAACAACCAACTGATAAACATTTATGTGCTTAGTTATTTTCTCTCTATTACAGCCTTAATTAATTCCTTACTCGAACTGCGATATTTGTTCTTCAAAGAGCCTCAGATCTGTTCTCTGGCAGGAATCTACAGAACAAAACGTCAAATTAAAACAAACACGCCCGAAGCGTTAAAAGCCTCAATATTAATACCGGAACTGCAGACGCATATCTTCCATAACAGGTTACAGCCAGAGCAGCGACAAGCTCTCAGAGACGGAGTCAAGTTCAAGTTCACTAACTCCTGAGCAGTGTCCAAGGTTGGGGGAGGGGGGGGGGGTTCGGACGGTATTCAAAATAAACAAACAAATCAATAAAATTAAATATCTGTATTCGGATAATATCTGTTTTCCTCAAAAGAGAGGACTGGCACACATGCAGAGTGTGCTGAGTTTACAAAATGAAAATGCCTAGTTTGCTCACTTTCCAGATAGCCTAAATATTTTTTTCTTTTTTAATGCAGATAATTTTATTAGTTCGAAATTTTTGACCATGTACACAGTTCACTTCAATTCCCCAAATCGTTTATTTTATCAACACAGCAGCCACATCGTCTGCAGGGCCTGGGGCGCATTGCAAAGCTTGAGGTGAGACACTATTCATTAGCCGAAGGACAAGAACTGAGAGCACAGAAAACTGAATCCAGAGTTGATAGATGACTAAATCTGAGATGTAATAAACTTTCCTCAGAATGCCTGAATAATTCCAAAACAGACAATATGCCTCCCAAACCAGACAACTCACTTAACTGCACCAGCAACCAAATAGAATGCAGGAAAAACCAAAGGAAATATTTAGCACTTGCAACACCTTTTATTATATTTATATGCAGTAAAATTCTTATCACAATATGGAAGAAAACACCTCTTAAAACTTTGAACAAAAACACATAACGAAACAACTGCCGATGTTTAGCTCGTAATTGTACATATTTATAGTAAAGAAACATTCTTTATAAATACTGTTTCATCTGTAGCAAGTAAATACCATAATTTAATTACAAATGGATAAATATGGCAGTTGATATTTACAAAAGGAAGGGTGTAGTTACATAAAATCGAACGGCACAACGTTTATTTTCCTCACAATCTTCCAGATAGTATTTCACAATTCAAACTTGCAAAGCACAAAACATCACAAGTTAAGCCCAGCAAACTAAAGATATACATTCACAAGCATAATATTGTGGTCTGTTTGAGTTAAATGTTAACTTTGGCACTCTTTCCTGTTCATAGATGTTTAGTATAGTACAATCAATTTGCCTTAAGATCACAATATTCAACATTATAGTACAGTTTCATTGTAATATGTGCACTTAAAGTCCAGTTAGAGAAATAGCAACCATTGAAGGAACATCTATACACCAAAGACTGACAAACTATCACAACCAAGGAAAAGTGGGCTTTTAGTAAATATTTACAATATGTATTACACCTCAACTATTATACATATTTTCCTCTGTTGGTTATCGTCATATTCCCTGGTGAATCAAAGATATTAAAATAAAAAATAAACAAATGCTTGTGTGCCTCTTATGTCCCAATCTCCTGCTGAATGGTCCAGTGCTGTGAAATGAGTGTGTGTTGCTTCATTTCATCTTAGTCCTAAACATACCATTCACTGAAATTGGAGGATAGGCCACTGTGGCTGGTGGTGTTGTGCACAGCTGAGGCTGGGGACAGGGTGGTGTTGCTTTGAGTCTCGGTGGTGGGAGACACCAGGCCTGGAGGTGTGGAGGATTCATAACCAGAGCTGGCTGCTGGTGATGAGTCTGATGCTGGAGGGGAGGATTCGTGGACCTGGAAAAAATAGAGAGAAAAATAAGTGTTTACAATCCAACGTTGACGTGAGCAAAAAGGTGAAGATTAAAATGATATCATTATAATCATGTGTGCATTAAAGAGGCCTGAAGCCCACATGCATACGGAACTATTTAACACACATCTCCTGACGTATTTACCTTCATGTGTTTTCGTAGAGAGCTGGGATGTGTGTAGGACTTGTCGCACATTTTGCAGAGATAAGGCTTGTCCGACGTGTGAACGTGCATGTGTTTCTTTCGGTCGCTGCTGTTTGCAAACCTTCTGTCGCAGCCCTCAAACTCACACTGGAACGGCTTCTCTCCTGCAGGGAGGGGGGGAAGAAGAAGAAGAAACGTGGTCAGATATATATATATTTTTTTTTTTACTTAACGATGCCATCAGCTCAGTGTAAGGAGGAGCAGTTAGAATGCGTAAAATTCAAACGCAAAAAAAGTTGAGTGCAGTGTTGTGGGTGTGCTCCCCCCCCAAAAAATCACAGCAATTGCAGTTTTAAAACAACTCCTATCTTGATCCTAATCGAGTTTGAAACTTATTTTCAAATGAGGTGGGGGTCGCTTACATCTCATTTAGCCTAAAAAAAAATGCGCATACTGATTTGGAGGGGGTGGGAGAGGGGGACAAGGCCGTCCTCAGTGGGCCTACAGAAGGCGTACCATTTGCTGGGAGACAATAAAAATCTAATTAGCACCTGACCAATTTCATGGCACAGCACCATAACGTATTTCCCACGAAAATAAGTCCAAATGTAAGAGAGGCTGTCTAGCACCTTAGTTCTTATCAAAGGGGCGCACGAGAAAACAAAAGGCGCTCCTTACGTATAAACAGCACTGCTGCTGGTGCTGAGCTCGGCTTAACTCAACCACAACACACACACACACACACACACACACACAACTCCGAAACAAAACAAGACATACAAACCTACCAGCAAGCGAATAGAATTAATGATATGACGACTAAAAGTGAGCTGATGAAAATGTAGCCTATATGAACAGGAGTAGCGTGAGAAGCGCCGTAGCGAGAAGCTGCCATACATTAAAAACAGTTATGATTTACTACCAGTATGGTTAGTCTACGATGCACGCGACGCGCCTCCAACTGTCCCATTTATCCAAATTTGAAAGTTTATCACAGATAATGAAACATAGACAGACTGGGTTTTAATTGTTCCACATGCTTGGAAAAATATGTTTCAGGCCAAACGCTTTGAAATGTGCTCCGTGTATATGAAGAAGTGATTCTGCTGAACACATGCCCCAGCTCCTGGATGTGATCCTAAATCTACTTTGACTGTTTCTACTTAAGACTGTCTACTTTAGAGGCCAAAATAAGCCACTGCTAATTAGATCCTAATTTGCTTTTGACAAGGCGCTTATTTATAACAGCGAAATAAATGCACATGTACGCTTAGTGACGACAGTAACAGCGGTCTAACTGTATTTAAATGAAATCTTTTTTCTTTTCTTTTTAAGACTTAACGGTGTGAAGAATTACCTGTATGTGTTCTCTTGTGTATCTTCAAGTTTTCCGACCGTGCGAAGACCTTTCCACAGCCGGGGAAGGGGCACGGAAAAGGCTTCTCCCCAGTATGCACCCGAATGTGGTTCACCAGTTTGTATTTCGCCTTGAACGGTTTGCTCTCCCGGGCGCATTCCTCCCAAAAACAGATATGGTTGGTCTGCTCCGGTCCGCCGACGTGCTCCACCGAGACGTGCGTGACCAACTCGTGCATGGTGCTAAAAGTTTTGTTGCAACACTTCTTTGGGTTGCTGAGCTGCTCGGGGTCGATCCACTTGCAGATGAGCTCCTGCTTGATGCACTGCTGCCTCATGTAGCGGAAAAAGGCACCGGGGTGGTGGTGGGCTGCCATGTTCATCCCCATGTTCATATTCATGGAGCCGTATTGGTTGTGGAGCTGCGCCGCCGAGTAGGGGTCGGTTCTCGGGCTGGAAACCTGGTGGTACTGATCGGACCGTCCGAAAACTTCTCCGGGTAGTCCGAGCCTCATTTGCCCGTTCAGGACATTGGGGGATCCATGGGACCCGTGTTGGTCGTGGATCCCAGGGAAGAGAATGTGGCCTTGAGTGTCTGTGTGGGAGTGATGGAGGGATCCCGCCGTGGGGCCAAAAATAGTATGCTGGCCGCTCGCCGGAGAGGATTCTCCGAAGCCACGACTACGAAAGAGAAAGTCCCTGGTGGAGTTGAAAGGAGAGCTTGCATACGACGTGACATGAGCAGCGTGAGCCCCCAGTGCCGCAGCGGGGTAACCCGGCGCCTGGGTGGTGAACGCAGAGCTCTGTCCCGGAGAGAGATCATGGTTCAGCTTAAACGCACCCATGTGTGCGGAGTCTACAAAGCTATTTTGTGCCAAACTCAAGTCTCTTTCCTGCATCTCGCTCGCTGAGTGATGCCTGGCGAATGACCCCACTCCCAGTCCGGGGAACTGGTGACCAGCATCCAGTAACATTATTTCACTAAGCAATTTTTTTTTTAAATCAACGCTACAGGGAATAAGTTAAAGGGCAAAATCAAATGTTGATGGTGTCGCGCAAAGATTCAATTTCCAACCTTGGAAACACCATATCAGACGTGATTCAAAACGCCGCTCCGCTCATGAGGGGGAAAAAAAAAAAAATTAAATCTGCTAATCGAACACCGAATTTACTTCTAGCAAACTTGTGCCTCGAAATCCAAATGTAACGAAGTGAAGAGTTTCCTTACGTCCTCTTCTTCTGACTGCCTTTATAAGATGCGTGAAAATGCACTCCAATAATTAAATAACTATCTTACTAGGTGTCCTGTGCACAAACAGGGCGAGAGTAGTAGGAGCATCTCAAAAACGTTGTTCCGAGTGGATTTGTATTTAGTTCTCTCGCTCGCCTGGGTTTATCGCGGAGGGTCCCTGTTTCTCCGTAGACTGGCTCTACCTCTTCTTCCGCCCCCTTTAACTGGACCCCGTTCATTCATTCCTCGCAGTCTCATTGGCCACTGCGTCTGATCAATCCCAGGTGCCCCTCCAATAGAAGGTAGCGCTTTGGCGACTTAATAGTACAACGCCATTTTCCACTCATAATTACCGCCTACTTTGAGGGGAAGATTTGGAGGGTGTACAAGCGACAGGATCATGACAAGAGAGAGGAGAGAACGTGCTTTTGTTGTTTATATTCCGTATAGGTGCCGAGATGTAGAAGGTTTAATAATAATTTTTTTTTAAAAGATGCGAAATTAAAAGATTAGATGTGGATAAAAGTATTTAGATGGAGGGGCAAAAGTTGATCAGACTGATTCATTATTTAATAATCTAAATGTAATGTAACAGCTCTGCGTATTTTACATTTGGAATGTCAAAAATGATCACTCGGCTAGCAACCTGCGCATAGTGGTGCTGAGCATTTGATCCACTCTATGATATCTGTGTGACAAACTGCTCAGTAGGCTGCACGCATCACCAGAAAACACAGACACGTTATTTCCACTCATCGTCTGTTCATCAGAGTACCAAACATTATGTGATTATTAAATGTATTATTATTATTATCATTTATTTACCTCAAAATTCTTCTATGATACTGATACCTTTGGGGGGGGAAAAACATGAGGTTTGGACTAATGCAAAACATTAAAAAAAATATTTATATAATTATAATTAATTGTTCCAAACATATCACATAAATAACATCAACGGTGATGTATGGTAATGATGTATTAAGTTAAGGTTTAGTTGCATTCAAATCTGACGGAACTCTCAATTCGTCACAGCTGAAAAAGCATTTGTGGTGCAGCACGAAGTCCAGTGGTTTTTCACTGGTTGTTGAACCACAACTGGGCCTTTAGTGGTGCTCCAGATCTCACACTGGCAACCGCCAGTGGTTGATGTTGGTTCCTTTTATGGTTCCATATGTTGTTGGTTCTGCCTCCTCGGTGGTTCTCACATTCACCACAGCAATTAAATGACATGTTATGGTGGTGAACTGCGCAGACACAAGTTAACCATTATTGACCAATAATGTCAAGTCTTTCCTGAACTCAAAATATGAAGGTTTTTGCAGTATTTTTTTTTCTCCAGTTACTATTGAGTTAAAATCTCATGGTGCTCTTTCTGTGCATGGGTCTGCGTAATGTTTGGTCATATACCAAAAGATGCCCTCGAGAAAATAATAGGCTGAGGCACTCAGACACTGCTGTTTACCCTGTTAACCAGAACAATTTCTTCTGGAGATTTCCTTTTTTTTTTGCTTCCCTTACAGACACAAACACACATCTGGCAGATGGAAGTCATTATTAAATAAAGCTTTGCTTCATTTACTGGCAACTTTCCATTACAAGCATGTACTAAATCTGCGTACAAATAGGGATATACAGGCCCTACACCACGGCTGCTCATTCACGTACAAGTCAAATGAAGTTTACTTACATGCATGTCAAAATCCCACAAATAAGTCCCGTTCCATTCCCAAACACCTCACTCTGTCTGTCTTAGCTCAGCTCTGGGATAAATAATGGTGAAGGCGAGGGGAACGTTTAAAAACTTTTTTTTCTCTTTTCTTTAAATAGTGTGCAGCTCAGAGCGGGACAGACTGAGCGTTGTGTGTGCCATTCTTCCAAGTCTATTTCAATTCGCTCCACAGGAAACACAGGAGCTGATCCAAGTTCAAAGTCACGTCTGCCGACTCCTATAAGAAGTTCTTTATTTCTCTGAGAAAACCACAAAACCTTCCCCAGATAGGGTAAAAAGGAGAAAGAAAATTAAAAAGGAAAAAATCTATCGGGCAGAGGCACATGGCTGCGGGTTTTCCCTGCTGCTGCCTGGAGAAGAAAGGGAGTCTAACCTACTGAAAAACCCCCAAAGACCAACAGGTTTGAGAAACTGTAGTATAGCAGACATTGAAACACGCGTAAATATTGAAAACATAAATAACATAAATGAAATACTATTAGGAAATTACATGAAATATTACTCAGAATGGCCTCTGAAGTCAGAGCTGACAAAACGTCACAGCTTTTACAATAATTATGAGGTGAAGCATATCGATGAAGTCAGTGGTCTTCATCACTTGAGGACCCTGCCTGTGCATTATAAATGGGGACCAAAGGCGTCTCTCTGCTATCTGACAATATCAATATGTTGACACTCTGGAAGGTTACTAGTGTGGCTTCCGTGACCTTGTGTTTCATGGATGTTTGACCTATGACCCGTTAAGACCACATATGTTGCCCCCTTGACTCCGTTTGGTAAAATAACCCTGTTTATGACAAAGCGTCTTTGTTTTAAAGAGAGACGGGGAAGAGAGAGAGGGAGGGAGACAGAGCGAGAGAGGGAGAGAAAGAGAGCGAGAGGTTTAGGATGTTCCCCTCTTCCGTGTGGATCGACAGCTCTAATTTTGAAGCTATAAGCCAATAAAAAAAATGCTGCCATTTCTTCAATAAAATTCAAAATCGGGTTTCGCCACTGGATAAAAAAAAAGTCAGGTAAATTAATTTTCATTAATTCGACAGGTCAAAATTTGATGAATGCTTATAACTCGGCAACGACACTGACCAGAAAGTGTGATGTGTGTTTAAAAATTAATTCGCGCATGATATTCACATATTGTCACTGTAAAGGAACAGGGACAGTAACCATGGTTACAAAATTAATAATTGTTGATTTTGTATGGATCAGTTCCCGTTCAGCGTGATGCTTAGTTTATGTGAATGAAAAAAAATCATTAACAATACACCTACTGCCCCTCTGGGTTTTATGGGTTTTCAGAGGCTTCCACTGAAGCTAGACAAATTTTATTTATATAAATATAGATTTTTTTTTAAAAATGGAACACACTTGTCATGGTTTAATTTTTTTAGTAACTTTTTCATTAGGATAAACATGCAAATATGTCAGAGTCATTGTGCAAATAAAAAGCAAAAATGAACAGCTGCTAATAACCAATACACAGGCAGAAATAATCTCGACAGCACCAGACCTACACATGCAAAAACAATAAAACCACCACGTTGCCTGCAACATATGTTTTTTTTTTATAGAAATATTTTCTAAGAATACAACATGTTATAGCCTATATCAATTTTAGAAGTTTGGTTAAAAAAAACAAAAAACAAAACATCTGTTCAGAGCATGTGGGATTATCAAGATCATAAATCAGTTTCAGTGGAGCAGCACGTGCAGCAGGCCTACAAAATGTGAAGCTTTCCCCTAAAACACGATGGAAATCAATTATAAAGCATGTTCATGACGGGCAAATGTGGTGTTGATTCACATGGTTTACATTTTTAAAGCTCTTCAAGTTTCATGACACTACTAAAGGGCACGGTGATTTGTTGTTTAAGACCAACTATCACTAATCGATTGGAAAGGTGTGTGAATTAAGACATATCAATGACACACGTCCTGCTGTCAACAGGGCTTGTTCAATCCGTCATAGTGAACGTGAATACAGTTTAAAAGGAGTCTGACAGTCTCTATTATGATTAGAATTACAACATGATGGTTATCTGAAGGGCTGAGAAAAACATACCCGACACCTTTTACAGGTCAAGACACTGAAATAAACTGATCCGTTACGATGTAACAGCCCACTCCTGTCTGAAGGTCTGCCCTTTGAGCCAAGACAAATTATTTTGATGGGGATTTTTATTGAGGCATTATTAAACAAATAATGCAGTTTCATTGGTTTTCCTAACTTCAGCATCATGGTATGATTGTGTCCACTACCCAAAACACAGTTTAAAGCTTATTTAAATTAAGTGCAGTTTTTAATCAGTGTGTGAGGTAAATAAAACATATTCATATAATACTGAGTAGCAGCTGGGACACGTAAAAAAGACACAAACCGAATGTTTGGTTATTATGTTCATTTCATTATATTTTTCTTATTTGTTTCAGTAAAATAGTTTGTTTAGTTTGAGCATTTATTAACCTTGCACAAGTGCACTCGATTCAGCTGACAAATGATGTCTTAGGTGCTGCATGTTTTTCTTAATTCTTCCCAATTAAGAAAATATAAATAAAAGATCAACTTTGCATCATCTCTGTTCCTTAAACACAACATTTTACACTTAAGAGTGCATCCATCAACCAGCAGCAGTATTTCTCTTTTTGTGCTTTTTTCAATGGTGACAAATAGTAACACACTTGGACGGACCAGAACCAGAGACACACTCGCCTGCATTTATCACATAAGCTGACATTTCGGTCATCCACATGCGCCAGCGCCAGTAAACAGAAAGCCATACAAACAGATCTGCTGGTAACTTTGTGAGTACAACTTTTTGGAGTCAACAGCGTTAAAGAGAGTGAGGGGGCGGAACCCTGCTGAGCCCCTGCGCTGAACGACAGCCAATCGCTTCGTTCTCCTAACTGCCAGTCACCGAAATCCGTCCAATACCCGCAGTGCCATTTCTAAACTGTATTCCCCACTGTGTCCTCCAACTGTTGTATGTTCTGCCAATCGCTTGAGGACAGAGTGGGAAAAGGAGCAAGCAGAGTTAGAAGCCGGACAAAAGAACTTATAGACCCCTTATATACATATTTTTGTAATGTTTTAGAGAGCGTGGTGAGGTGAAAAAACTATTGCGGTGAGTGCGGATGGACTTGTCAGTGTAATTATGGAACCCCCTTTAAGCAAGAGGAATCCGGCGATAAGGTTAGCGGATTTGGCAGCGACTCAACCCCTTCCTCATCAGAATATGACAGGCTTCCCGGGGCTAGGGGGGCATCACCCTCTCTCCCACCATGCCCACCTCCACCCTGGGGAGATGGGCAACGACCCCGGAGTGGCACTCACTCCATTTGGACCAGAGCACATGGCACAGACAAATGCTCTCAAACTTAGCCCATCTCAGCACATTCAGAGCCATCCCGAAGCCCAGACCGCGGCATCTTTCACTTCTACTCAGACCACAGTTGGTTTCCCCGTGGCTCACCCCCACTCAGGCTACTCAAGCAGCAGGGACTTCATCCTCAGGAGAGAACTCTCAGCCTCTGCTATGCATGCACTTGGCGACCAGCATAGTTCCGCCTCCTCCCCTCATCACCATGGCATGTTCATCTCTCCAACAGGTGCTTATGGGCACACGGAAAGTGCGGCCCATTCACTTTTCACTGGATTTCACGATCAGGCGTCCCCAGGTGCCCACCACCATGCCCTCAATGGGCAGATGCGCCTGGGTATACCGGGGGACATCTACGGCAGGCCAGAGCACTTCGGGCACAGGCCAGAGCACTATGGACCCTCTTCTATCCACAGCTACAACTCTATGAACCTTAATGTGAACATCGCTTCTGCTCCTCACGGAGCGGCGGGGGCGTTTTTAAGATACATGAGGCAGCCCATAAAGCAAGAGCTAATCTGCAAGTGGATTGACCAGGAGCTAAATCAAAAAAAGCCCTGCTCTAAAACTTACAGCACCATGCACGAATTGGTCAACCACGTCACGGTGGAGCATGTCGGTGGACCGGAGCAGAGCAACCACATCTGCTTTTGGGAGGAATGTCCACGGGAAGGAAAGGCGTTCAAAGCGAAGTACAAACTGATAAATCACATCCGAGTTCACACAGGAGAAAAACCCTTCCCGTGTCCGTTCCCGGGCTGCGGAAAAGTCTTCGCCCGGTCGGAAAATTTAAAGATTCACAAGAGGACTCACACAGGTCAGTATGTCTAATTGTGTATAACTTACATACCGCTATGTGAAAAGTACTGACCTCGTCTGTCTGAAGTGCGACCGCGCGTAAAGTAACACTTGTGAGTTTCATCCAGTGACGCATTCGCACGGTGCGTAAACGTGTTTCATTTCCTCTCTTAAATATAAACTTTTTCACTCCCCGAGACGCCTGCAGTAGCCCTATGCGTGAGAGGATTCGGGCATATCATTTGTAAAAACGTGCTTACGTGCATGCAGAGCAGCGCTGGAACAGGCGTAAATATAATTATCCTAAAGCGTAGGACGCTTACGCAAAAAATTCAATTTATACATGAGTGAGTCGGTGAAGATGGCTCACGATATCTTACCGGATGCCAACTGTTTTAGTTTTAGGCACCGGTTTGTTGTTAATAGTCTGGACTATGAATTATGGGCTATGATCTATTGCAATAAAATATATCCAGATATACCGTCCAACCAAAACAACTGTCGTGATTTAATGCGTCGAGTCTCAGCAGACCAACTTTCCACAATGTTGAAAATTTCATTTTGAGGCTGTTTTTGCTGTTACGATAGATTGAGGGTCGTGTTTTAGGAGGCTTACATTTTGGCCTTTTGCCACCAATATGTAAAGGCCTCTATACCTACAGAAAGATGCACAATCCCCAAAGAAACAAATACGCAATTAGCCAAAGATAAAAGCCACCAGAGAGTCACCTTCCTATTGCTTCAGTTTATAAAACACACACTGCACCCAATCCATGCACAAATGTCCATGCATATAGGCTATGATGCCAAATAATGCACATTTTCCATTTAACTCTGACTGTGTGTGTGTGTGTGTGTGTGTGTGTGTGTGTGTGTGTGTGTGTGTGTGTGTGTGTGTGTGGTTGCGTGTGTGTGATGAGTTATAACCAGTGTCCTCCACGGCACATAAACGACTCCTGGTGGTCTCTCGAGTGCCACATCTCCCCCGGCATATATATATATACACACACACATACATGTAACCAGAAGGCCTCAAGGCATGTTACACGTGTTCACACAGGAAAATGCTTTGGATAAGTGGGTGTTGTGTAGTGGTTCTATAGTAGATGTTTAGTCAATAAGCTCTGGTGAATAGGAAGCCCCAGTGGAGAGGCATGGGCTGCCAGAGCAGTTAATGAGACATAAGCATTAAGGTGGCATGCTGCAGCAAAGTAGGAAATGTAATTTCACTTCCAGTTTTGTGTTAACTATATGGAGACTTTACTATGACATTGTCAAGGCGTGTGCACTGACTGCCTCTGTCTCTCGTTTATCCAAGGAGAGAAACCTTTCAAGTGCGAGTTTGACGGCTGTGACCGCAAATTCGCCAACAGCAGCGACAGGAAGAAGCACTCTCACGTCCACACCAGTGACAAGCCTTACTACTGCAAAGTCCGCGGCTGTGACAAATCCTACACGCACCCGAGCTCGCTGAGGAAGCACATGAAAGTTCACTGCAAGTCCCCGCCGCCCCCTTCCACTAACGTCACATACATTTCCTCCTCAAACCCTCTTGGAGACCCGCTTTCGCCCAACCCCGATCAGCACAGGAGCCGCTCCACGAACCTCTCCCCTCAGGTCACCAATCTCAACGAGTGGTATGTGTGCCAGGGGAGCGGGGGACCCAACCACCTCCACACCCCCTCCAGCGACGTGCCAACGTCAGATTCAGACAATGAGGACTCTTTCAGAAATTCAGATCCCAGGACAATGCTCTGATGCTCTGTTTACAACCACGTGACTGGCAAACATGTCATCTACTTGACCTGTCATAGTGTAGATTCATGCTGACCCGCGCGCTTGGGATATCGATCAGTTATTTACACTGTAGCATTGTGCTAAACTCAGATAATTTATTGTCATCGTAGATGTCATATAACACGAGGGAGCATTTCTCTGAGATGACCCCTGACCTTTTATCAAATAGATTAAATTTGTCAAAATAGATCAAATAAAATAAAACACTCACATTAGAAGTGGAATAGAAAAGTCAAACAACTCCTCCTCCTTCTTTAAAAAGGACCAAACATTTTAAAGTGAGCCAGTTTCTGTGTAGATCTTTTTTTTTTTTAAATGTTGTTTTTTTTACAAGAGCAATATGCAAGGTTTAATTAATCACATGTCATAAGACTCAACTGGTTTGCTGAAATAACATCCTTCATGTGGCCTCCCATCATCCCCTTCCAGTTTAATAACTCCCCTACCATCAATCAATCACTGTCATATTCCAGACGTTTAAGGAAAACAAATGGTACTGCCTTTAACTCCACAAATGGTAACTAATGTTAATGGACAGGTCTCTTCTTTGTTATTCAGTATTCCTCTAGGTTTCTTAATTTCATGTGATTTCTTTAAGATGTGGTACAAACTTTGATAAACCATTACGTTGGGAAAAAAAAAATCAGGAGGCAAACATCTGAGTGTCTTAAAGGTTGTCATTTCAGATTTATACAATAAATGTGTTTGGATGGACTTTTGTAATATTTAAGAACTATTTAAGACTATATTTTATGCAAAATACAGCAGTGTTATGCTCGTAAAGAGTACAAGTAAGTCCCTCGAGACCCTAAATGTCTACACTAACAGGCTTTGACCCTGTAGGATTTGTACATATGTAATTGTACTGATGCTTTGTGAATGTTGTGTAGTTTAATTACAAAAAAAATGTTGTTTTGTACATTGTAATTTATTTGCTGGTATCAATGTTGTACTGGAATTACAGGAACACCAAAGAATAATAATATCAGTTTTGGTGATGCATAGTACCCTGCTGATGTTTTATTATTTTTTATTTTATATTATTTTTTGTTCACTTTTTTTTTTTTTAACCGTGGTCTGTAAAAGAAGAAAACATTTACTTGAATAAGCTGTGTAATGTGAAAAGTCCCTTTCTTGCATGCCTTTTTGTAGTGATCTGTCCTTCTATTTGAGGTGCATGGTGCCGTTGGACATGATGGATTAAAAAAAAAAGAGAGATGAATCAGTGATTGTGCAAAGCCTTCATGTTCAACAATTTAATTTACAATATAAATTTAAATTAATAAAAAAAAACACAAACAGGGCATGTACAGGAAATAATTCACAAGTGTCAAATGATATGTTTTCTGGATGAAATTGATTAATGAGAGTTTTGGATAATCACAAATGGACTGGCTACACATAAATTCAGCTACTTTGATGATTGTGAGCGTTACTTTTTTTGTAAAACATATTTTAAGAAGCTTTACATTTATTGTCAACACTTATCTACTATGTGAAAGGCAAACAAACATTTACATAATTCTCTCCTCAAATGAAGAAAAAAAAAAGCTAGAAGCAGCTCTGTTCTCTTTCTATCCGGACATTTCTATAAAATACCCACGGTTATCTCAGAAACCGGCCCAACGGCCAAAGAGGCTGATATAAACTGATCATTGAGCTAATGGGAAAACTTACAGCCCCCTGATGGCTCTACCTCTGAAAGGCGCGACAGCACAAAGCAGCAGAGGCATGAATCATTCATGGGAAAAATAAAAGATAAAAGATTTCTGACAATAAGCAATGCCTTGTATAGAGTGTATAAAACAAGTTCCACATCTTATTTCCTCCATTAAAACGCACAATATCACTTTCAAAGAATTGGCTGTCCGGTCTATAGAATTAAAATTGACCAACGCGAATCCCGCACCACATCAAAGGCTGCAGCTTCTGAGAGGAAGGCTGGCCGCTTTGACGGTCTTCACGGTGCGTTAGGATTTCTATGGCAATTGGGTAGTGAGACGCTCACATTTCTAATGTGTCTGCTTGAAAAACGCTAACTGCGACTAAATGAACTACATTCAGAGCCCAGGACGCACCTCTCCAGGGAAGTGTTGCCACAAGTACACCGATGACAGGTAGATGACACATAAGCTGCAGACACCCATGGTAACACCCACCTGATAAGAATTCAAAAAATTCATAGGATAAACAACAAATAGAAACCTTGTTAAAACACGCACGCACACACACACACACACACACACACACGCACGCTTCTTGAGAATTATTCCGACCTTCCATACTGAAGCAATTAAGACACTTGACTCAAGTCAGCCTGGAGCATGTGCACAAATATTAACCAAATATAACAGCCAAAAAAAGAGAGCCTGGCATATAGGGAGGCTTTTATAGAAAGTTTGTATTGATTTGCATTGATTTTATTAACCTTTATCTATTTTATAGCTGCCTCCTGAGCATTCACGAAAAGCATTTATTTGCCTCATTCAAAGAACGAGCACATGCGGACCTCCTCTCATTGTGTGCGTGGACTTTTACAAGGAAAAGGGCCTGAAGAGTTGCCTCCTCTGGAAGGTCTCGTTTGGAAACCAGCGCTCACTGAACGTTCCAAAATAAACATGATGAAAAATAACCAGAGACAGTTCCTTTGGCATTAAAAGGAGGGAGACTTAATAAAAAAGAGTGAAGCAGTCACCCTTCAGTGAGAAACGCTTTGAAGTAGAACTTATTATCTGAGAAATACTTTTTGGTTGTCCTAACGACGCTGCTGAATGGGAAAGGCACTCCTTTGTCAGCGATTTGTTCTCCTTTAGTGTGATGCCCGTGGAAATCACTTACATGGGCCACCTTTACATACTGCCTGCAAATCAGTAACTGGCAGAGTCAGACATGCAGACGCCACTTTAGAGAGGACAAAGCAAAAAGTCGCAGTGAAAACGCCGCTGCTTCTCAATTGCGCCCTTTTAAAGGGTTGAATGATAATTTCTCAGACGAGCGTAGAACCAAAACAAATGCCGTCTTGTCAGACTTTACAAGCATTATCCATCTCCTGAATACTGTTGGCACAATGCGCACGAAAATGGCTTGTGAGGTGATCATTTTGGTCACAAAAGTTAAGAGGCTCAGTTAAAAATGCAGGTCATTTGATCCGAGCACCTGCGCTTGAAACGGCAGCGCGCTTACTGCATATGGCTCACCTTATGGCAAAACGGAAAGGTGTTAATTTTCTTTCTGTTTTGGGGGGGGGGCTGGGTGGCGAAAAAGTTTTATTTAACTTTGGTTTTAATGATTGTGAACAAGAAGGAAAGTGTGGAGAAATAACCAGGGCTCCTCGACCCCCCACCCGCCCACCAAAGAAATACAGCAGAACAAATACAGTGAAAAATGAATCACACCTCTCTTGTTCCAGCTGGAGCCCCCCCGCCCTTGAAATAAGAAATAGGCTACAGTCTGCGTAAATGTATTTGGCATATGCATTCTCATTTAGTAATAACTTACAATATGATGAGTGCTGTTCTCAAATAAAAGTTCCAAAGGAAAAAAAAACTGTTCCCTGCGTCTTTATGTTGCACTAAGAGTAATTAAGAACTCCCGCACTGATTTTATTGCCGCCTATAAATATAAGTAGGCTAACGTTTAAGTTTCTAAAATCATTGTAGACTACAAATGCATGTCATGTCCAATTGTTTACGTTAAAGCACGTGCCACGCAAGTACACACCTGTTTGTGTACCCAAGTCTAAAGTGTCTTGCAGTGTGAAGTCCATGTTTCTCTGTTGGCCAGATTCTCCCTTTCTTACAAAAACACAGGTTTAACGGCCACATGATTTGCTCTCTAGGCGCTTTGCCAACCTTTTCCAAGCTCCCTATACCTGGCTACTGTCTCTGACTTTCACCATCAAGTTAGAAAATAAATAATTCCATTAATGCTCTCCAGGTTAACTCGAGACTTATTTTCCTCTCTTCCAATAAAAGCAAGCGCACATGCTTTAATTCTGCTCTGCGAACAGTCAGGCTGTATCCAGTAGTCTACATGCGCTCCAGCCTGCAGGTTAGTTCAGCTGCAAGTTAGAAGAGGGACTCAAAACTTCTTCTTTTTTTGTGAAAGGGCATTTTCTTTTGATTCATGCAGGAATGAAAGCTGAGGGGGAAACTCAAAAATCTTTGTCCGGTTTTAAACTCGGACAGTCGGACGTCTGCAGGAGGAGTGTCGCCTCTCTCCAACCCAACTTCATCAGCTGTACTTTCACCTATTAGCCCCGATGTCTTTCCCAAAGGAGTGCGAGAGTTTAACATCTGACAATGGGCACGCAGGGGGTTACTCAACTGACATGTGTTTGGTTTTAGTTTCATTGGAACTTCATTAAATCAATTACCCAGTGAGCACATCACGATTTTTATATTCATAGTGAAAAAATGTCTGCCTATTCAATGGAACAAAACTAAATTATGTTGGTTTCTTGCTGGTTTAAGATTCTCTACAATTAAACATAATCATAATTTAGCCGTGTGTTATAAATGGGTTTATCCTTGCTCTGACATTTAGAAAATGTTGTTTCTTCCCGTGAATCTCAGGCTGAGTGGCACTAAGATTGAATGTCACCAGTCACAAGCACTTACCATAAATTTTCTTTTATAGGGCTTCATCCAAATATGCATTACATTATTTCATATGGGTTAAACCAGAACTAGAACATGTTTTTTCTCCAAAATGTTGATTATTTGTGCATGCACTCATTAAGCATTAAAAATGTTATTTGTTTTAAATGTGAAAAAATAGACAAAAATTAGGATAAAACAAAAAAGGAAGCAAAAGACAATAAAAGAACTTAACTGCCGAAGATATCAAAGAGAAAGTGTTTGGAAAATTGCAGGTGCCATGAGGCTGCCTCTGGTTTTGCATACAGAACTAAGAAATGGGGCTTGCTCTAAAACCTGATGGGATTTTTTTTCTAATTCAATGAGTAAATAAAAAAATATGTCAAGTAACAACTTGAATAACATATTTATGTCATGCAAGTAATTATTTAAAGGTGGTTCATATTTATAGTAGAAAAAAATGCCATAATTAGCTGGAAGAATCTGACAGAACAGATCAGTGCAGAGTCATAAAAACACTGGAACTATCTTTACTGATAGGTAAAGGTGTGTTGTGGCTGCTTTGCAGTCATGCACTGTTATTCAGAAAAGCATGATACATCACTCAGAACCTGACATAATATCTGGTGGCTCAGTAACATCTGTGGGGGTAGAGACTTGGTGCCAGTCCAAAGCACCATCCCAGGACTGGGAGCCACTCCAAGGCAGTAGGTGAGGAGAGCAAGGTCGTCCACGGACAACCGCATGAGCCAGGCCCTGCTACCTGGCCCTTCCACAGCCTGCCGGCCAGAAAGTAAAAAGTGCAGATAAGCGTGAGCGTGCTGCCCCAGTAGTCTCTTACTGAATGACAGGGCTTTCCTAAAAGCCTCTAAATGCAGGATGTAGGCTTCAGCGTACTTGGAAAGTAAGGCTGATGAGGGTGGAGGGAAAAGGTGGATTTATACTCCTTCGAGGAGAAACAGATGGACTTTTTAATGTGGCAAATTTGGATTTGTGTTTAGGGATGGTACTGCTACGGGTACTTTAGACTGAACTATAAGAAACTGCTTAATATCAAGCATATCCTGCATGACTCTAAATCTGTTTCACTCAAAACAAGCATTTAGGGCTGTTTTTAAAATATAAGAAAAATGACATGGGAGCCCTAAACATTAAATTATGCAAAAGTAAGTACATCACATGTTTATTGAAGACATGCTGATACATATAAACTGACCTCTGGAGGCTTCTGGAGGCTTTTTATATTATATATCAGGGATTACTATGACGACCATGATACTCACTAATCAAATTCAAATCCATGTATCTCCATTCCTTTCAAACTTGACACATCTTAAAAGCTTATCTATGATTGATCAAAATGATTTAAAAGCATTGTGCCATCCCACAATTTTAATCCACCCCAGATATCCTGTGCCTTTCCTTGCTTACCATCACTCTCTCCATTGTGGGCAAAAGATTGGTATCAGTGCCAGATTTGTGCAGAACTATCACGCCTGCAACATCAGAGGGTTGGCCCTGAATGCATCTGGTTTTATTGTTGAAAAGGTCAGTATTTAGAGAGGGGGGAAATCATTCTATCGCAGCTGGGGAGAGGGGAGCGGGGGCATCTTGGGAAAAGAGGGGCAAGAGAGGGAAAAGAGGGCAAAGAGAGAGAGGGAACATGAGCACACTGAACTCAAGAATCAGTCTTGGTAATAAAAAAGACAAGCGGTCATCCATGACAGCAACAGATAAGCTTTGGGCTCCTCATACCAACATCTGACTGTCTTCGAAGCTGAGCCATGAGAGGTTCATCACGGGCAAACATGGTGATGATGGTTACTATTCATCCTCAGCTTCCAGTCTCACTGTAGGAGCCCTAATGTGATAAGCCAGTGCACTAGCAGCAAAGTATCTGGTGTGGAGGCACCACTGCCTCCTCATCCATGCAGAGCTGAGACCTCCCTCTGACTTCATGGAGGTGTCTGCATGGATCCAAAACATCACAAGCCCCACACCCATTCTCTTTAACAGACCTGGGTTTGGAAATGACAGATATGGCTCTGGGATGGGCAGAGGAAGATGTGGTGTCTTGATGTTTCCAACTGAACAGGGATAAGCCAGAACGGATATATGGCTGGATAGGCAATGAGATTGAGATATGGGGTCTCCATCTGACCAGTGGCTTCAAAAGAAATGTGGTGTTGGTCTGCCAAAGCCCCAGTTGAGGCTTAAGACATAAATGATGGAATACCAAGATGACCTATGGTATTAATGGTGTCCAGGAAACCGCTCTCCATTCACTTCTCCACTCCGTACCCTCCTTTGTACAGAAGAAAGGATGTTTGGCCCAAACTGGCATTGAAGATATTCAATTGAAGGAACAGAAACAGAAATGTGAAACATGTTGAATCAAAGGAATCCAAACCCTCCAACTCATCTAAGGGCATAAGCTGTAGACTTATTAACCTGAGCTCTTTGAAGACACTGATGACAGCTATAATGTGTCTGGTTGTCCCACAGGACACTTAGCTCTGGACTGTCCCAATCACAAGACTAATTGTATAATTAGGCCAGCTCCATTGGGGATGGGCACCTTTTGGCCCCTCTCAGACACTTGCCATGGTAAATGACAGTATATATCTCACAAAATATCAAAGCTTATCCATCTTAGTGACACTAAACCTTGAGAGATGGAGATATTTTATTAATCTGACTCATAGTTTGCCAAAAATCTAAAAACATAGGACGTGACTCTCAAGAGGGCTGCAGTGATCACATAATGTGTTTACATATGAAATTTAGCTTGGTTGTCACAGCATTGCTCATTTGATTCATGTATATTTCCATGAATGCTTTAATCTACGCTGTTTTCCTCTTTATTCTGAGAAGACCAGCCTATGCATTGTGTATTCATCGCTTAGAGTTAGAGGGAGGCTGCAGAGTGGTGCTTTTCTATATTGGTCCTGAGGAGAACTGCAAGAACCCCTCCCCTGAACAGACACCAGAGACCTTATTTACCTAGCACTGCCCCTCGTTGGATTTTCAGCATCACCATGCACATCATTATCGTTGTCAAAAGTTGTGCGCGGAGTATGAACTCTCGGTAATAAGGGGGGCTGTGGCAGACGCCGCTGGGGGGACCAAGAGGAGGAGGGGTGATGCGCAGGTGTCGGTGCCTCAATTCTACCCGGCCAAGGCGAGGTTAGGACACCTCTCCATCCAGGAGGGCCCGGTAGGTGCCCTCATTACGCAGGCCCCTGTAGCACGGAGCGGCGTGCGCATGGAGAGTAGAGGCTCAACTCCTTACGCTCGAAGACTACCTCTTCCACCTGGCCTCTGTCTGTCTGTCACAGCTCCTATAGGGAGGACTCCCAACATGAATTATAATAAGCATAATAATAATCATGTGGTTGCAGGAAAAGTGAACGACTATTGGCAATAGCAAATTATAAGAGAAATTCACAACACCTCTGAGATGGATAAATTCAGAGCAATAACCTGAGTCATCACTTAAAAAGTTAGATACTCACGCGCTAATTTTCCTCTGAGTTTGTTTCTAACTCCAACAACAGTTCAAAAAGATCATTTCCCTCTTATTTAAACCTTTGAGGAGTCATTGCTATGGACCGTCTCTTCATATTTTATGGTGTTTGTGTGGGAAGTAAACGAATGAAGTTTCTCCAAACCTTCCCGCTGCACACTGTGACCGAGATTCAAAGGGCAAGTGGTGCTTCATTAACCGTATCCCCATTTACTTTAGATCCCTCCTGAGTCTCAGAGAGAGCGGATTAATGTCAATTACCTGTCATTTTGCAACACCTAGTCTGCAATATATTATGTCGGCTCTGGGTAAAATTAATCATGTCGCCTTTTCCTCAAGAATTCCGTCAAATTTACAGCTTTAATATGAACAGAAAGAACATAAATATTTACATAATTCATATTTTTCAGTCGAAGTTCTGCACGAAATTAGATTTTTGTTTTTTAATTATTAAGTTTTAAGCCAGGCCTGTTATTTTTCAAATATCAGGTGAAGGCCTAATCTCCATAAACCATTTGGAAAAACGACTAATTAAGCTCCATTTAAATGATCAAAATAGTGTAATTGTTTCCTAAATCCCAATTAGCAGAATGTTTGGATTACAACAAGTTTCAACTGGGCTATTTAACAAGGTAATGAATGCAGATTACTTGCAATTATTTACATGTTTAGATTCTCCTGTGATACAACCAGCTCAGTAGACACGGTTTCCCAGTCAAGACCTAAAATAATGGCCTGCTATGCATGAAGACCGCACCAAACAAGAAGCCAGAGCACTGGACAAAGAAAACACCATCAAGCTCGAGGACCAATGAGGGGTTTCTTTCACTTTTCAATCACTCCTAGTCGTCCCTGGGATTAAGAGAGGGCTCTTGACTCTCTCTTTCACACAAAACCAAGAGTGCTTGTCAGCAACTTGAAGGAAAAAAGAAGAGAATAATACGTGAGTCCAGGGTTATCGTGTTTAATTGGATTAGATGGTGTCATGTTGAAGTCCGGAGCATGACAAACAAGACATAGACGGAAAATCGGCTGTGATGTATAGGCTATAAATCCTTGGTGCGCTTGTAATGGACGGATAAATAAAAAGATTTTATTTGCTATTTTATTTAAGTATAAAATGACTTTTAAATGTCCAAAATTATACAAATGTCCCGAGACTGAGAACTGTGGCACTGGAGAGGTTTATATTGTCTGGATTGTGTTGCTGGCTGAGTTCATCTGGGCGTCAAGCAGCGCAGCAATACCAAGGTGCGCGCAGCTGTGTGTGCAGGTGCGCGGCCTCCACCTGCTCCACTGCACAGAGACAGAGAGCGAGAGAGAGAGAGAGAGAAAGAGAGAGAGAGGGAGGAGGAGGAGGGGGTGTACATAGTTTTTTTTTAAAAGGGGAGTTGATGACGTTTTTAACGAGGTAAATCTCACATCAGATGTTTGACAAGGAACAGTACAGACAGCGAATGTTAATATGTGGTAATAAATTTTGCACTCTTACACCTGACACTGACACAGCATTTTATTCTAAAGTAATTAACTCCACCTAAAGTTCTGAGCGTCAAAACAAAGTCTGCTGGTGTTTCGCAGCATTTGCTCAGACACATCGTCTGTGAATCGAAAAAAAAAGCGAGGCTTCATAAAGTGTTCATGATAAATCTTCAGATATTGGCAGCGTCCAGGTAAACACTGCAGAACAAAGAAACAGAGCAGAGCGGGATCACGGGGGCAGGCGCGCGTCAGTGCGCACAGATATTTGCCCGAAAAGTTAGAAAGATGAGCGGTTTGTTCGGTATTTGTGCCGATCAGGGAATTAGTCTGAGAGAATGTTTAATCACATTTTCAATAAGAGAAAATATGCAACCCGTCAATCACCAGGCTACGTTAACATTTTACTGCCTAATTAGGCTTCAGAGGAAGGTGTGAGATCTGATCTCCGCTCGTGTCTGTATGACCGGAGTCCTCTGCAGACCTGTTCATTTTATAAGGTGCTGTGATTTTTTTTTCTCCTTTAAACTGTCTGTGTTGGCCGAGTAAACTTTCTATTGGTCTGTCCTGTCTGGTGCATTCAGAGGAAACAATGAACAACAATTAAGAGCCACAAGCTCATCCGGGTATAGGCGCACTTCCCCAGTTTAAAACACTGAGTGGGGATGTTAATGTCAAAAATGAAAACGTCAGATAGGCCTGGAGACATTTTCATCCATCCCACTTGAGTTGGGACACTTATTATTTGTAGCCTAATTTTAACATGCAAATATGATGGTGTAATCCACAGGGAATAAAGCAGGTTAGAGATAAAACAGTAATAAATAAAAGAATACATCTAGAGGGAATTTAAAAGAGTCACACCTGACGACAAACAGGGAAAAAAAAAAGTTTTGGTAATGAGACTCGGTACAGAGCGACTTTTTGTCGTTCTGTACCGAGTCTCATTACTATGCCACCCCTCCTCCTCCTCCTCCACCCCGACACCCTTCCTCACTCCTGGCAACAGCAGACAAAGCGGGCGGATTTTAGTGGTCTCCGCCGGGGCCGGTCAGCCTTTGATCTGAGCCCGTTAAGGAGAAGGGAGTCTGGGGGGAGTCAGGCCAGGAGGAAGGCTGTGGAAGAAGGTAAAGTCACCTACTAATATTTTTTACCTTGCTTAATAATATGGGTAGAATTCAACCTTTCTTGAAGGTCCACTTCCCATAGGAGACTAAACCTCTTTCCAGCCTGAAATCTTACTCTGTTAATGGGGTAAGCCTACATTGAATTTATTTACATGCAGATCAAATTCACCCACCAGGTAAAGACACCCCATTGCCGTCTGGACTTAAAGGTAAACGGACCAAGAACTATACTCTGGGCCTTCAGATATGTAGGCCCGGGCCAGTTTGGTGGATTAAATGGAGAGAGACGCCTCCCAGGCCATCACTGCAGCTACAGCACTGCAGTATATCTGACTGGTGTTGTGAATGAAATATTGTCCAAATTTAGCCTGCAGCGGCAACAAAATCAATTATAGAAAACCTAATTATGTAGCTTTATGATGCTCAGGCCAAACTGGTGGCGTCCAAAAAAAAAAAAAGTTGGGATTTAACATCTCTGATAGTGAGAACTGCCACGCTGCTCCGTCCCCTCGGACTGCCTTCCTGGCGGTGACATCCAGACAAAGGGTCTCCTCAAATGAAGTTAGTGATGGTCCACATGTGCCAGATCACTCAGGCAGTATGCAGACAGGCTGCGGTGAATTTCATATCATGCAAACGCAAAAAGGAAAAAAAAAAAGGCTAGACATTCCCCTGTCACAGAATAAAAGGCTCTGTGCTCCAAAATTAAAATGTGGAGAAAATATCAAACAAATATCCATCTAAAAGAGGAACAAAATGTTGTCATGAATTCGCCTGGTAAAAATCAGGTCATTTACCCTTAAATTTCATTTCAAAAGTGTTTTTTCTTGGAACTGAATTATTTCTAAATTCTACAATCCTACAAAGCTTATTTAAGAAAAAAAAAATTAAAATAAGTAATTTATTTTTTAATGTTAAGTCCTTTTATTATTTTGGAAGGGAATCATTTATAAGACAAACAAATGTTTTCTTGTCTGTCTTGGGGCTGTGGCATCCTGGAAATTAACAAGCGACTGTAATAGTTCTGCAACAACTTCTCAGAGAATGGCCTATTAAAGAGCCGCTGAAAATGTTCTAATTTATTTAAACAATATTCCTAAATATTGAAACAGAGTTAATTAGCTTAAACTAAATGTTTCACGTTGATCAGCTCTGCACACGTTACATTTTAAGCCATTTTAGCTAATAGCTTTACACTTCTCAAACTGTGCTCCAGCTACAATAATGAGGTATTTTATTGCTTTAGAATAATCTTATGCTGCAATTACTTTGTCATATATTGTCATTAGAAGTCTATTAAAACATCAAGTCATTATTTGGGCTTCCCCTGGCGGGGAATTAGAATAAAACCATCTTTGCCACACGGGTCCCATTTAGATTAATGGAAAAATATGTAAAACATTTCGTTTTAATTTTCCTCTGACAGTGTTTTGCATACATGCATTTTCTCCGCCTGCGTTGTCTCTCATAATTTATGAAAGCAATCTCGGCTAACACATTACCAGGCTAGGAAATACTGCTCGCAGCCTAATTGATTCCCGTCACAATTTTGTGAGGTTATAATCGTGTTAATTGTAATTTACTCTCTCAGGGAATACCGGAGAGATGTATTTAAATAAAACTGCCGAGCGGACTGAGGAGATTATATCAGTTCCACTCATAATAGAAATGTCATGTAGAATTACACAGCGGAGGCAGACAGGGATACATTCCTCTAATCAACAGAGATGTCACTGACATCTTTTGCTTTTTCACTCCCAAATTACTGGATTGTAAAGTCGTCAAGGTGCAATGAAAGCCGCGCAAAAGGAGCTCCATAAAGACCGAAGGACATAGTTTGTCTCACATTTAATGAGAGGAGGGGGGGGGGGCTGAGATGGTATGAACGTCAGTGGAAATATCACACAAGAACAGGATTATTGGATGGGGAAAATAATAAATGTGACACTCAGGGGATGTTGTGTTTTGTTAAACATGGCAAAATAATTTCCTGATCATCCTCTGAAAAGTTGCCCTTTTTTACTTTGTCCCTGCATGATGCCTTGTGCTGTTTCCTCTGCTTAGAGATCCTCCTTCCTGTGTGTGGGGACACCTGTTGGTGCAGAGCAGATTGGAAAAGCTACTTGTCCCTTCAGACTGGCCTCTTTCACAAGTTAAGTCACCTGGTGAGCCTCTGTTGAAGTCTGAGTGCTGGTTATGTTCAGCCATGTGTGTGAAAAAGGACTTTCTGCAGCTTATTATGCAGTTCTACTACACTGTGGCTCCATTTAGAACAGTCAAAGTTGCTTTATTAAACATCTGAAATGACATCTTGAAGCACTGAATGTTCTACTTCATCAATATGAAGAACACACCCATGGATTCTTTTAAATATGTATATTAATGGAGACAGCATTTATGACGAAAAACGGAATCAAACTGGGTGAAACTGTCAAACTGTTAACATCTCTTCTATTATTTGTATTGAATTGTTTTAACAATAAAAGGAGACGTTTGTCCGTATTTTAACAATTATAGAATCAAAGTTGGTTTTCATTCTGCACACTTTTCTGCATTCATTTAAGATTGAATTCAAAAAGACCTGCAACATACAGAAGGCACAGAAAAGTTTCAAAGTTTGATTTAAATCGACACTGTGCGTTTTCATGATATAACACAAAAACATGACTCATTATGCTGTGAGCAATCATCACTTTAAATATTATACCATGCAAGTAGACCAAGTTAAAGGTGTGCCTTCGTTCAACATCTCTACTCGAGGTCTGCAGAGCCTCACAAAATGGCTCTGGTAGTGATGCCGATTTATTTAATGACAGTCTCATATTGTTCATCAATCTCAGAGTATAATAGTAGAGCGGGTAAAAACAAACAAACATGCTGAATGTGAATTCCCAACAGAAAAAGTTGAACAAGGGGGCGAGAGAAATATGTGGCTAAATGCCAGACAGCTTACTGTTCGGGTGTTTGGCGCTAGGCGCAGGAGTGGTTTCGATCTTTTTGTCTGGCCTGGCCTGGCACAGACCACAGTCCTGCACCCAGACACAGTAGCTCATACAGTATGAGAGACAGAGCGAGAGAGAGAGAGAGAGAGAGAGAGAGAGAGAGAGAGAGAGAGAGAGAGGATGAGGTGGAGAAGGGGAGGTATGGTGCCTTTCATTACCATGGTCACCAATGGCACTATTAACCATTCAACACCCCCCCAATTATCCTCCCATCCACAGTCAGAGAGACAAAGCCTCAGTCCTGGTCTGCTGGAACAACATGGCCACTAATCTGTCTCCCTCTAACATCACACCCACTTGACTGTCTCAAGAAGTCAGAAGTGCACAAGCGCTCCACAGAAACCCATTGTACATTTATTTGTGACAGCGCAATGAATGACTAAACTTCTTCTTCTTTTCCTTTTTAATAAAAGTGACGGTTCACAACCGTGGATACGAGTGGGTATTCTTTGAAAAGGCTAGTCAAAAAAGAAATCTTTGTGTTAGATGAGTGATCAGGTAATCTGCATGTAATGCAGTGTTGATTTGGCTCCGACGCCACACACCTTCTCCATCAAGACCAGACTCACAGCTGCCAGAGAGCGGCCTGCATGCCTTTACCAAGGAAAATGACATAAAACCCTAAACCGTGAGTTTACGCACTTCCTTCTGTGTTTTTTTTTTATGCAAGGAAGACTTTGATGTTTGTGAGTCAGGCCCTGGGCAGGGGGCTGAGGTCTGAGTGGAAGACTGGGGCCTAATGAAAAGAACCATAACAGTGGCTTGTTGTGTTTGTTTACCCTTTTACCCAGCTGCCTGGACCATGGAGATGGGGGATAATTCATCATGACCCATAGGGGAGATGGGGGGGGGCATAGATTCTCACACAGGAGAATGACATGATGGCGTGCACAGTGCAGGGTGTGCCAAGAAAGAGTCCACACAGGGCAATAATCCTTGATTTTTACAGATACACTGCTTCTACTTGCTATGTGTAGATTTGATATAGTTAAAAACATCTGAGGGTAGATTTTGACTATAAACTGGACCTCAAAAGTACAACTGCCATGCATCTGCTAAAACATTCAAATTAATGTAATCAATACATTGCAGAAATTACTAAAAAAAATAAATCTAAACCAAAATTTCCAATTTGGTCAGACAAAAAAAAAAAAAAAAATTACGTTTTTGAAAGCGCTATTTTTGTAATGAAGTTTGCAACATTCCCAGTCTCTTTCGACCTCTCCTGTCAGGGTTTAGTTGTGTGGTTCCTCCAGTTTCCTCCCACCAGTCATGTTATTTCTCTGGCACCACGACAGACAACGTAATGATGTTCTGTGCCTGCTTCAACGAGGGCATGTCAATCATGCTTCCGCGGAAGGTGAAAGCACCCTGAGCAGAAGTACAACAGAGGCAAGAGCAGAAAGAGAAACATTAGACCAGAAAAGGACAGCAACATGAAAAGCTCTCAGATGAAAGATACTGTTTATATATGCAAGAACTAGATTACTGTGCAGGAAAAAAAATATATTTTTCAGATATTTCATGTTGTTTTTAAGGTGTACTAAATAATGCTAATTTATTACAGGAAACAGGACCAAAAGAAATCAGTATAGAAAATTTTGTGAATAAACTATTTTCTAGTTTAAAATACTACTAGAAAATCAAGAAACCTCAAGCCAGAAATATATAGCCAATAGCTGGAGGTAAGAATTATGAAAAACAAGCACCTGTCGTGCTGTAAAACAAAGGAACTGACCCTGCTCAGTGTTCAAACCCTCAGACTAACACAGAAACACACACACACACACACACACACACACACACACACACACCGTGGCAGAGGGATGGGTAGGATATGAATCCCTCGGGCAATGCTTAGTAGGAGCAGCCCTGGCAGGGAGAGGTTTGGGCAGATTGTGTATTACATCAGCAGATAGCCCACAGAGCTCAACACACAGGATCCAACCATGCACTAAATTAGGAACAATAATATTGTACATTTAATTGGCTCTGAGAGTCACCCAGGGGTGTACAGTATGTATTCTCTGGAACTATAGAGGAGTGTGAGAGGGTGCACAAACGACCGGTCCGAGTCTCCCAGAGCAGAGACGACACGCCGTCACACAGTGTCTCATGCTGGAGACCAACATAACAGAAAGTTTTATTCATCCAAAGCTTCTCCACGGCTTTTAATTTGTTGAAAGATTTATTTTAAAATGTTCTTTTTTTTTCTTTTTTTTGTGAAGTCAGTGCAACTGATTTTGGAAATATTTGTAGCTTTCTTCAGTAATTCAATGACATTAAATAAGGTTGTAACCTGAGTGAGATGACTGGAAATATCTAGTGAATGACCAGGAAAAATGTCACCAAAATATAATACCAGCAATGGGCAGCGGTGCCTTGTTCAGTCATCTGTTCATTTTTCATTTGCATATATGATCATCTTTCAAGTTATACATTTTGGTTAACAGAATTTCTGCAATATAAATCGTCTCAGCAATGAGCAACTATGGTTAGCAATTTTAGACCTTGACACTAACATGAAAGAGGGATTAAAATATTTTTTAAACCCTTTTGGAAGTGGGTGCAAACGTTACCTTTCCCTCTTTTTGGTGTTGATCAAAAGCAGCGATGAGTTCTTTGGCCCACTGGACCCTCTCTGGACTGGGGGAGAACTCCTCCTGCACAGCCTGGATCTGCCCCGGGTGGATAACCTGTTTACCTGCAGAGAGAGAAAGTGAAATATGCTAGTGACAACAGCAGGCTGTCTGTGACTTCAAAGAAGAAGAATTTACAGTCACTTGTGGAGAAAAAAAAAAAAAACATTTGGCAGTTTGTGCCAATTACCTCCCTGATGGATTTTGTATTTTTTTTTAAAAGAGTTGAACAAACAGCTGTACAGAACTGGATGAAAAACGACTGAGAATCGGGAGGGAGTGCAGCTGGCAGTGTGAGAGTAAGGACAACACAGAGAGGGAAGGTGACAGGAGAACCAGGAAATAATGTGTCAGTATGTCCTATGGCACTGAGGTGAATCAGATGGGCAGTACAGGACCAGCATGAAGGACATCAAGTGTCTCCTCTCTGCTTGCAGCCCTGCTGTCAAACGGAAACTTTTCTGAACATTTTATGTGACAGAAAGTAAATTTTTTAAAAATGTAAAGAAAACCACATAGAATAAGACAATATACATGGAGACCAAGTCTTATTTATGTAACCATGTTCAAAAAAATAGCAATATGAAAACATTTCTCTGAATGATTTCTAGATTGCTTTCGCTCCATTTTTATAAATGTTCTATACCCATGTCTGAACCACTTTCACAACACTACATGTTATATCTGAACTGAAGCACAATCCAAATATGCATATCAGGCTCTGTCTCACACAATCCTCATCCTCACATCTTCCTGCTCCCACTCCCTCTCAGTTAAACGTGGGCTAACACCACAGACGTAATCCCATGTACATTTGCAGATCAAACTTGTAGCGATAAGTTAAGGTTATGAAGCGTCTGGTGAGAACGACGGCTCAGCGGCAGCCAGCGGGGAACTCGGCACTTTAGGGCTTAGCTCTGTCACCGACAACAAATCCTTCAAGGTGGCCGGGCGGGCGGGCTGGCTGTGCGAGCAAAAAAATGTTGCCCAGGAGAGAGGAGTGGAGGTGGGCAGGGGAGAGGAGGAGAGGAGAGGCGAGCGGCCGGAGAGGAAAGGGGGAGGAGAGAATCCGTTCCCTTCATCCAGCTCCGCTCACCCCAGTTAACCTCAGAAAAACACACACAGCAGTGACACAATCAACACACTGTAGTGGAAGGCTTGAATGATTACTGATGAGAGAGCATAATTCATTAAAGTGCAACTTAAGACTCATAGATACCTTGGGGAGAAGTGTGCATACTACAAAATACGACATTTGGAACATGTTTGTATGTCATTGTGCACACGTGAAGGCCTGTGTGTGTGTGTGTGTGTGTGTGTGTGTGTGTGTGTGTGTGTGTGTGTGTGTGTGTGTGTGCGTGAGACTATAATTATGAATTTTCTTCAGTAGCCTGAGGAATCCTCAGTGCTGGTGATGTTTACAAGTGTGTGTGTGTGAGTGTACATATGTTTACCGTCACCTGGTCTGCAGTACTTGAATAACAAAATGTATTTTGGTTCTACTTGTCCATTGTGAAGATTGCAAATCTGTTTGACAACCCGTGTGCACATGTATGCTGCATTTTATGTGGACTGAGGCAAGAGGAGTCTTCATTCTCTCTGCCACCTGTTTTTCTTCTGGGCTGAAGATGGGAGCATGTTTCCACACTGAAAGAGGCAGGCAAACATACTCAGAGAGGACGTCTCTCTCTGTGCATGTGTGTGTGTGTGTGTGTGTGTATGACAACAGGAAAATGACAGGGTAAAGAAACAGACAGGGTGACTCAGGTGCCCTCAGTTACAACCCATTGGTTCTCCGAAAAGGCATCATTCATGCCCTCCAGCCAATCCCAGCCTGCCATGTGGTGCTGACATTTCATTGGAGGATTGCTATTTAGCAAAGTGCTCTCAGGCGAATGATGGACAGGGTCCTGGGGATAGAAGTGAAATGTGGTGCCTGAAAAGAGAGAATTTTGTCGAACCCTTTTCTATTTTCTGGAGGCAAATATTTCAAGAAGGCAACAGCGCTTAGTTTACGGCGCATAAAACAAAGTGCTTATGAAATGAACGTATAATTAAATCCCCCAAAATGAATGACCTTCTTCCTCAACGGATTTGATGCATGTTAAGGTTTTGCAGAAGTTTGTATTTCAGCAGTGCGTTTTGTGCTCAGTGCTAATGGGTCCTGTATGAGGCTTATGTGCAGCCAAGGTCAATTATTGCACAGGTGCTTTTGGCTGTACCGCATTATTGCCTAAGCACACTCGGGCCAGTAATAGCTACTAACTAAGATTATAGAGAGTGCCCATGGCTTATAAGCCACTAATCCAGTGCTTTGAATGGTTCTGTTCCATATCAAATCTAACCATTTATTTCATCAACCTCCTGTTTCCATTATTAGCTTTTAAATCTTTTCCTCAACACGTCGAGCTTCCTTGAATGTATAACCATCTGCAAAACAAAGATTAGTCGAAAATCTTTCGGATTAAAAAAATGCAAACAGTTAAAATATATTACCACGTCTTTAATGTATGCCTAGACTTGAGGAACCCCTGTGCTAAATAGAAATATGCAACCTATCACAGCGCAGTGTCAAAAATACATTTTACAGTTTAAATCTTTCAGCGTAAAAATGTAAATTATATAAACAGATGCAACATTTGCACATGGCTATTGCTGAATGCCGCGGATATAAACACACATACGCACACACACACACACACACAGAGAGACACACACATGCAGTACCAGAGAACAGAGGTGGCAAATGAGGTCATCCCGAAATTATGTTGCTGTATGAAACAGCAAGAAGCTCTTCAACAAGATGGTTTTATATTCTGAAATGTAGGTAACATGTTTAATCACTGTGCACGATGAGTGTGAGTTTGCTCAGGGACTCACAATTTTGCGGTGCCAAAAAAGAAGTGTCAATATTTTCCTCAATTTCTTTCCAATGTGAAACGCTGACTAACTGCTGACGGTGCTCTGCTCTTTTCACTGATCTCACTTCGAAGAGAAACAAAATCGAGTAAATGAAGCATTATAACACGAGTCTTTCTTCCCCTCACAGTTTATGTGGACCCAAAATATTGATGTATAATATTATATATTATCAATAATATTGATTCTGAAATAATCAATCTTAAAGGCATGAGGGGAAAAAAACAGATTAAATATATTTGCAGCAGTGAAGGAAGAATGATTGGAACATCCACTTTGGAACAGGCTGCCCTTCCTTCTGTGGTCTGTTACATGCAGTCTGCAGGGTGCACAGACACACACACACACACACACACACACACACACACACACACACACACACACACACACACACACACACACACACACACACACACACACACACACACACACACACACACACACACACACACACACACACACACACACACACACACACACATTGTGAAAGCGTTGCCTGGCTACAGAAACACTCCGTTAAAGTAAATGCTTCCACTCTTTTTGCTAATAATACCCTTAACTCATACTTATACACTCACATTTGCACATATGCAGATACCATTCTTGACCACTCATGGTGGGCCTAACACAAAGGATGAAATTATTGTTCATGATTCACTTCAGCTTCTAAAACCACAAACATTATGGTCATTTTGAGGCGAGACTTTTATTTTAAACCAAAACACAAGTATATCAGTGTTAAATGGTCATGAATCCTCCCACCACACTTTAAAAACAAATTTAATTTATACATCCTATTGTCACTTAGAGAACAGGAAGAGCAAGACAGAGTAACAAGAGACAAGTAAAGACTGAAAACTCAAAATGATGGTTTAGCTGAATGCTGCCTGCAAAAGAAAGTTAAGGGAAGTCTATTATTGTGCCACAGGGGGAAATGGAGAATATACAGGACACAAACTAAGAGCAACCACTGAGAACAACGTGAAGCATAGAAATCAGAGGTGCCCGGGGTGCACAGACATGTTGAGGTCAGAACTGAATGTGACCTTATTTAATCGGACAGCTTAAGATTTGAAGAACTTTACCGGTGAAGCCCATTAGAGCTCCCTCTCTGGCCTGTCGCCTCAGCCCCTCCACATCTTTGTAGTCAATGTAGACCAGGTCGATCGCCTGCAGACCAAAAGCTTTAGTGGTCACAACCACCTTCTGCCTCGCGTAAAGGAGCTCCCTGGCATCTTTCGTCCGCGTGGCACCTACAAAACGTACACAGTCAAATCTGGCGTTTGAATGTTTCGTCCCTATCACAGTTAAATCTTTGCATTTTGCTTATGAACAAATACAATACATCAAAACACAATGAATTGTTCCAGTATTCAGAGGTCAGCACATATCAAAATGGAGAGTAGATTACCTCAAACACTGCTCTTTGCAATTTCACAGACCTAACCATGGTTTGAAGTGACTACAAATAACCTTTAAACATGCATTATAACAGATATAAAATAGATTTAAACATAACCTCCCTTTGTACTTGTGATAAGAGGCCGTAGGCTACACGTAATAATATACTGTGAGGTGGACATGGGAGAGGAAATGCATCTTCACCTCCATCTCATTCATTATTTTTGTATATCAGGACAAACCAATTTCATGCAAGAGTGAGACAGTTAAGATAAAGGTGTAATAGCTACCTATGCTGGCACAGAAGTCATCTGAGCCAAACACCACGCCGTCGTGGTGGATGCCAGCCTCGGGAGCGAGCCGACGAATTTCCTCACATACCACCTGGAGGGTATACGTATAATAATACTGGTTGACTCAAGTGACACAGAAGCAAAGCAGGAAGTTTTGGAGATACTGGCAGAAACGCAATAGTCTGCAGAAGTTCAAATAAGCTGGATTTTTGAGATTCGTTTGCTGGTAAAAAAGAATCCAAAACAGCAATAATCTCACTAAATTCTTACTAACAAATACACTACACAAATCTGTTTTAATTGTAATCTTTAATAAAAACTGATTTAATATAGCCCACTAAATGTGACACCAGCAGACACACATACTGAACATAAATAAAGGCAAATAAACACAGACAGTAGGACAACAGATGCCTCCTCGCTCTCAGCTGAGCCAAGACAGCCAGCAAAGTAGTGATGACTATTAATGCTCATCACTTTGAGTATGACTGTATGACTCAGGACTGAAGCAGTACAATTTAAAAACCTGTTAAGTACTGAAAGCAGGCATTGAATGCTGGGTCACATTTAGCTCCGTTTGTTTTTTATGCGAACACATATTTCCTATCTAAATGAAAATGTAATGAAAATCTAAATGATTGTGTTTTAAAGTTGAAGTTTTATTCTAGAAGTCCTTGTATGACTCTTTGTATCAAGACAATATTAATCACTGATGCAGGGGGAAGTTAGATCATTTTGTTAAATGAAAATAAATGTGGGATATGTTACGTTTTAAAAAAGAAATATATAAAATATATAAAACAAGACCTATTGCCAAGATTGGAGTACTTGCCACAGTTATTATTTAATGAGGAGTGCAAAATGAAAATAAAAAAATCTGGAATGTGATGTGAATGTGATTGTGGAGAAGAGCGTGAAACAATAGGAAAGCGTCTCCTGCTTTTATTGGCCTCCAAATTACTTTTACCACTAGCTGTGCCACAGTTGGGTTTTTTTGTTTTGTTTTGGGGTTTTTTGCATGTAACATGGGGTTCAATCTGGCCTGAGATACAGGATGTCCTCAAGAAAGCACCGAGAGGCCGACCCTAACATCAAAACACACACATATTAACAAGCACAAACACAGTCACAGAATTAGAGTGGAGACGTAAAAGACAAACCAAAAGAAGGAAGGACTGCTTGTTTCTCACGAATGCCCTAAACCATGCCCTGTTCCCCATCTAGCTGAAGGTGTGATGTACCAATAACAGGAACTGCTTTGATAAATACTAAAATATCATTAAGAACTTTTTCACTGTGATATTAAAACAGTTCTAATTAAAAAATGTCAGAGTCTGCCGAGGGACGGAGAGAGACGCACAAAGACAGACAACAAAAAGGAAACAAAAAAAAAAGGCTCATTTTGAAAGACTGTCCGAAAGCATTGAATCCCTTTCATTTTGGACACTTGAAGTGCCTCAGCTTGCTGACACAGGCTTTAATCTAAAGTGAACAATGGACAAACAGCAAAATATCTTACGCAGGCAGTTTTGGGGGGTTTGTTTGTAATTTACCTTAAAATTCAGCAGGCCCACAGCGGTTTCCACAAAGGTGACCAGGCGAATGGGCTCTGTCAGTGGTCGTCCTTTCAAGTTGTGCTGAAACCTGTCAACAAACTAAATACACAGGGACGATCTCATGCACGACTCATTAACAACGACAACAGCTTCTGTAGATAGAAAACAATAAAACTCCACAACAATCAGAATAAATTAATTTGTTCTGGCTACTCTGCAAAACCATAATCGTCACATTCATTGGAGGTTCGTGCCTTTTTGGAGAATGTGTATTCCCTGCAGCATTTGCTGTTAGAAAAACGCTTCTCATATACTAATGATCAACTTGAACAAATTTTGTGACATTGTTTATAATATGAAAAGACCATTTCAGCAAACAGCATGTTCTGGCGGACTCAATTTTTGTTCAAGTTCCTGCTCTTCTGTAAAAACGTGTGGTGAAGTGTAGCTGCCACCATCAGTGGGCTTAATGTATTAGCAGTCATATGAATGGGAAAAAGAGGAATCTCATACTGAGATAGTAAGCTACTGGTTCACAGTGAATTCAAATTTGGAAGAAAGAAATGTTTGACAGTAGGAAAAAAAAATGCAAGATGTGACACATCTTCAAAATTCATAGTGGGGCAAGACAGACAGAGGGAAGAAAAAGGAAATCTTAATATGAAAAGTCACTTTTGATACAGATCTTGACACATTTATTACCTGCATTGTTCCCTATTCAGTTGTTATTCAGAAACAAATCTACGAGGGTTCAAATAATGAAGACAGTGAGCACAGGAGAGCAGTAACAAAAGCGGGTGAAATGAAATATTTTACATTATCACCAGGGTTCCCCTTCGTTTGAAGTTTTCTGCTCTACCTTCTTTCAGAGGCTCTGCAAAGCTACAGCGTGTGTTTCCCCTGAGAGTGTGCACGCATGTAAATGCGCACAGGCACACACAAGCGCATGCATACACATGGCAAGCGAAAGAGGAAACAAAATACCAAAAAGGGGAGAAGAAACAAGGTTTGGGGTGTCTTTGAGTGTGTTTTACTCCTACAATATTCTGTTTTGCATCCCGCCCCCTCCAAGGCAGGGAACAGGGAGAATAGAGCAGAGTGTGATGTGACACTTTGCTGAGGCCTTTATACTGCCCGACTCCTGCTAATATGCAAGCTCACCTAAGTAGGGCTTTAAATCCAAGTTTAATTCTTTGAAGACCAAAGCATTTCAATTTTTTCCAAGAGACCAGTTCACAGCTAGCCCTGGACTGCCAGTGGGGTAGCCCAAATTCCAAAATCTATCATCTGGAAACACACAAAAGCCCTCTCCGTCAGATATTTCCTTTCAAAGCCAGTCAAAAAAAAAAAAAGGGAGAGAGAGAGAGCAAAAGCTCAGAGTAGAAATGTCTAACTCCATGTCCCCCCCTTCCTCTCCTTTTTCTTGCTCTCTCTTTGACACACCAGGAAAAAGACAGATATAAATAACCTCAGGTACAGCACGGCTATTTTTTATTTATTTTTTTATTTTTTTTAAACAGCAAAATAACCCCCACACTCGCGATCGCCACTGTTATTCTCAAAACTGAAAGACTGGGCCTCCATTGAAGGATTTAAAAAAAAATAAGGGTAATTTTAATCATCTCTCCATTCAATCTCAGTTGGATAAATCATATCTGAGAGATTTGCATAAATACAAACCATCAAAGACTTTTCATCCTCAAAGAGGTTTTCAAGACCCAATAGGCTTTGTACTGTAATCATCTGAGGTCACAACCCTGTGGGAGCAAGGCTGCTATGGCAACATAAAAACTAACGCTGGGGGCTTAGCATAATATCCCCCCCTCCTTCGCAAACACAGGAAGAGATGGGGTGTGTGAGTGTGTGTGTGTGTGTGTGTGTGTGTGTGTGTGTGGGGGGGGGGGGGGGGGGGGGGGTCCCGAGATGGGGTGTGAAAACATGAAAACAGGGTGTAGATAAACCTATTCTGTGACAGAGGAACCTACGTAGATATGGCCCGTTCCAGGGAAACCTAGCTGATATTACACACAGAGATGCCACCATGACACTGTGCCATGCTAACACTAACAAGGCCGCAGCAAGTTGCGCAGGCTGTTTGGATTCTGCTGGAGGAAAACAAATGACAGCTCAGTGTGGCGCCACTGAATAAAAAGCCTGCTAATGTCTCTGATTACATGTTTCTATCCTTCTGCTGTAGTCTCCTCTTCAGTTATTATAAACACTGAGGGCCTGATTTACACTGCATAAGAGGTACGACTATAGTGTTTGTTCAATGTTCCTCTGGAAACAGACACCTTCAGCTGTCAATTGCTTTCAAAACTGGGACTCTTTAAGACGGCATTCAAAACTGAACTGAAAAAAAGAAAAGAAAGAGGAAGGAATAACACCTCTTCCTGCCATTGAAAGCCACGCTACAAACAAGGCCTCTGACAGTTTTGCCACCCAATCATGAAAAGAGAAGGAGGGAGAGATGGAGCTACAGAAAGGAGGCTATAGTGGGACAAGTTTCAATTAATTTTCTTCAAAAGGGGGCCAGATTAAATGTTTCCGGCCTGCTGAAGTGTTCATTTCACAGAGGGGAAGCGGAGAAAGGGATGAGGGGAGGGAACTGGAGGAGGAGTAGAGGAGGAGGAGCAGGACAGGGTGCGATTCTTTCGGTCCCAGTGCACACCAAATAGTGTGGTGGGCAAAGAATGCACACGGCTCCGAATCTGTGTGAGAATTGTCCTCAGACAAAGGAGGGAGTTACGCCTGTTATACCCCAATAAGGCCTGTCAGTCACACAAGGACTGGGGGAGAGGAGAAAGGCAGAGCTAAAGATTTCCACACAAAGGGAAACAAGCAAGTCCATCTTTTAGCGACAAATCAGTCTGGAGGTTCCTGTGCTACTATCAATAAAAAAAGGGAGAAAAATAAACAAGTGAGGGATTTACAGCACGGCCTTACAACAGGGGAGAAAATCAGACACATGCCTACAACAAGGACACATGAATGCACACGCAGACGCACAAGAGCATGTGTGAAGAAGACAGAAAACAAAGTTGGACAGGCAAAAATGAGCTTAGATGGGCATAAGCGGAAAAAAACAATGCCCCAACGAGAGTTAGAGACATGACTGAACAAGAAATAAAGCATACAAAAACAATAATAATAATAATAATAATAATAATAGTAATAATTGTTCACACAGAAATGATTACAGACAAAATGGACTTTTTTGTTAAGTGAAGGAAGGGCTGAACAAAGGGAAAGAATTAGTGAACACCTGTCAGCAATTACACTTGGAAGAAAGAAAAGGCAGCAGGAAATAGATGTGTTCTAATTAAAACCTCAAGTTAAAAACTTCCTGCCTCTGCCCCTAAGACCATGTATGTGTGCACATGTGTGTGTGTGTGTTTGTGTGTGTGTGTGTGTGTGTGTGTGTGTGTGTGTATGTGTGTAATAACAAGCCAGACCTGACTCCCACCTTTCTTTATTTCTCCTGTTGCATAATCACCAAAACCCCTGTTCTGTTCTGGAGGTTTGTAGCTCGACACACTACCGAAAGCTTAAAAAGGTAGTCAGCAATGTGAAAAATACTTCGGTAAAGTCCTTGCCAATGGAAATGTGTGCAAAGAGAGAGAAAGAAAGCAAACACAGTTCAAGCGGTGACACGGCATGTATTTTAGAAGGGAAAATCATGACGGCACCCTCGAACTGTATTCGGACATAAAGAGCGAAGGCAGATAGCAACCTGGTTCCTCCTGGTAAACAAATCATATGGGCCTGATCAGAAAGGCCCACATTAATGACGTCACTGTCTTCTGACCTTTTAAGACCTGACATCCGTACACCACCCCTTTATAGAAGGCCAGAGGGATGGCCGAGCCCAGGCAAGCTCTTCCAGCACAAGTCCAGCTGGTGTAGGACAAATTGCAAAAGGCAATTTATACGAGCAAAGACTGAGAACAATGTGAGTAGGCGATAATTTCAAATATAGTCATTTCATTCCTGCAGTAATGACTTTTAAAAAAGGTTTATGATACATCTTTGATGACTTCCAGTCAGAGTGGTGACAGGAGATCTTTAAGTACCAGGTCAAAAGCAAGTGGATTTGCTGCCTCACTTCTTTTGAGTTTGTACTTGTAGATATCAGTACGTCATCTTTCCCTCAGGAACTGGGAAGGTTACATTTTAAATATAAAGAATATTCAAAGGTGAGCATGAATAAGTGAATGTCAAGCAGGTTTGTGGCATATTTTTTCATTCATTATGACTGTCTGGCTGAGTGCTTTGACTTTGATTTGATTAATTCTTAGCCACAACATGACACCACTCTAAGCAGTCTTCAGTGAGTTCAGCAGTGGCAGAAGGCACCGATGTGTTGTTACAGAGAGGTATCAGGCTTCTGAAGCTAATCCGAAGAAATGTCATCCGTTTCTTGAGCAGCAGCCAAGAAAAACACCGTCTGTCCCCAAGTCCTGCCACAGGGATTGATTCCCACTTTTACTGGGAAATGGAAAAGTTTGTTATGATTGCTTTGAAGATTCCCGTGGTTTCCTCTTACTTCATGACTTTGTGGAGGAGCGCCAGCGTTTTTTACAACACGCTCAGAGGTGAATGAGATGAATGACACAGGCATTTTTGGATGTAATTAGTTTTGGCATGTATTGCAGCATTGAGTTTTGTTTTGTGACATGAGGTTCTGAGAGAAAATCACTTTCAAATTACTCCATTCAACACTCTTTGGCGTTGGAAATACTACAGGAGTATTTCTAAGGTAGGCAAATATTTGTAACTTACCCACCGCACCTCCTGCGTGTCCTCCACCTTTGGCAACATAATGGCAGGAGGGAGAACCTCAGCCTGCAGGATGACCTGCAGGTCAGCTTCAGCTAAGCCACTGGACACCGAGTTCACCCTCACACACTTCTCTGTGCGGCCCAGGTCCAGTTCTGCTAACATCCTGGGAATTGTCTCTCTGGCCTCTGTCTGCAGCACAAGAGGAACACATGAGAGGTGTGACATGTGATGCTAAATATGTGATTTGTTTCCAGCTCCATCCAACATTTGCCAGAAAAAAAAAAAACTATAATAATAATTATACTGGATAAAACATTGAAAAATTAAGAAAAGTCCAATTTCCTTCAAGGAAATGTCGCTACACAAATAATATTGACCATTAAGCATGGTCATAAAAATAAACATTGCATTACAGGCACAAATAATGTGAGATCAAAGTGGGTGATGACAAAACAAACATCAGTCTGCAATAAATTATATCAAGATGGAACATTAATAAATCACACACACACACACACACACACACACACACACACACACACACACACACACACACACACACACACACACACACACACACACAAACAATACAGCACATGTGCACTTCCCTTTAGTTCATCTTTACACAGTAAGCCACAACTCAACAGAGGCTGTTCTCTCAATGCAGGCATTGTATCAGTCGAGCAGGAAGAGAGATGAGGAGGATGAAAAAAAAAAATCAAAAGAGAAGTCTACACTCCCAACTTCTATCAGTAACACAGTAGCACACGCCGCTCTATTCAAACCAGATGCTGGGCTTCAAGAATGCAGAGGGTTGGAAGGGGGAGAGAAGTCCGCCTAGCAAGAGGAGAGAGGCTCTCTGGAAGAAATGTGGTCTGAGTTAAGCAGCATTAGGAAACGGTAGCTTAGGAGTTGTCAGGTCAGATCAGAGGCTGGAGACTTTGAGTGCTTGTGTGTGTGTGTGTTTCCATGTATAGGACTAAAAATAAATGATCTCAAAGGAAAAATACCTTCTCATCTCTTTTGGGGATGCTTAGTCGTGAAATTAAATTACATGAAATTAAATGACAAATACAGCACTGATGCATGGTGGCAAATATGGCATCATGAAACCTCAGACTTGACGATGCAAATACATACTTTGGATTTACTGAAAAAAAACAACAACATCTGGGTGGAATATCTAAAGGTGATCGTTAGTAGGCAGATCAATGGAGTATAAGGTGGTCGTGGTTATGAGAGAGAAACTGTAGACAAATATAACATGGAGAGGCCATACATCAAAATCTCTTGTAAAAACTAAAGTGGACTCCAGTCAACCTCGGTTCAGTTGTATGAGAGCTTATGGGGACCTCTCAAGGGTCATGGGACAGCTTCTGAGACAAAACAGCCCTCACTCTAATCTCCTGGAATGCAGAACTGTACTTGATATTACTAACACCCCTCCAGTATCAATAAAATATGGTATCAAAGTACATATCAAAGATTTGCTCGGATTTAATGGGGGTCACGAGTAGGCTGGACTGCTGTGTGTCACGTATGTCTCCTTCTTGCCTCACTGAATGAGACAAGAGGGATTGTCACCGCATGACGAGTGCACTGTGATCTTTCTCTCTTACTCAAGTCTTGCGGTAACCTCTCTGCTACTCTCCCTTACCACCGCTCTCATAAGCCGAGATAGACCCGTAACTGTATCAACGTAACTCAAAACGGATGGAGCGATTTACGCAGCCATAATTCACTCTTCATAAACCTGCTACTTGGTGGATAAAATTCGGTCCGTCCCTCCCGAGGTCTCTGTGACCGGAGACAAATGATCTGTGAGAATCGCTGGTTGTCTCTTATGCCAGGAGTCACGTTGGTCCATGACCCAACTAAATACACAGCGATCTAGAAATACTCAAAAATCATGTTTTATAACATTCACAGATCAAATAGACTGGTGCTGGTATACAAGTGGTCTGAATGTGTAAAATTCTCTTCATGAAACCACGGAGTGCTCATTACGAGGATTGTCTCTTGCACTTTACTCCTTATGCAAATGCTTTTCTGAAACCACGATGCCAGGAATGGTTAGGTAGATGGCCAGGTCACTGTGTGCCAATCTATCTTTCATCTCTCTTTCCCTCTAAAGTGAGAGAGAGAGATTATTCTGCCCATCTTGACCCCTATAGGCTCCGCTACTCCAAGCTTGAATAAAGCCCTTTGAAAAGGAGATATTTTACATTAATGGACAGCCATCCAACAAGTTGCTTCAAAGCTCCCTCCACAATCACCCGGTGTCCCACGGTGAGCCCGCCCGAACGTCAGCTCCATCTCGTCTTTGATTTCATCCCTCATCCTCATCATTAGAAGCTGACATACAAGGCAGGTGGGCGGACAAGCAGTCAGCCAGGCGGGCAGGGCCGTCGAATGCATAGACGCACACAAGAAGGTTTTCAAGAGCAGAAAGGCTGACCTTCCATAGAGCGAGGTCAGGTCCTTAACACACAGCCTGAGCCTTGATGCTCAGGATTCTACAGAGTGCTGTATATCATGGCACAGCATGGTCACTCCCGAGTAGACGCCACATCAGGCTGAGGTGCCCAAACTGATGTGTGTACAGTCCAGGTGTATCACCTTCCTGTCTGGCATCAGATCATATAAGTCCAAGCTTTGCCATCATGCACCTTGCACTCTTACCCTCATTTAGAATAGAAATGCAACACTTTTATTTTAGCTCCAATCTCTCACAAGGTGGACAGCTGATGCAGTAGTTGGTTTACAAAACCAAAGAATTTCCACACAAACTGCCTGCTCGTCATCCTCACAGGGGCCTTGACATCATCGCAGTCTGTTGGGGGAACCGACTTGAGTGGGCTAGTGTTCACTTTTGGTGACGTCTGACACTTTGGAGAAGCGTTCTCTTCATGAATGAATCCTGATTTACACTGTACCGGGCAGATGGCAGACAGGGTGTCAGGGGTCATACGGGTGAGTGGTTTGCTGATGTCAACATTGTGACCAGAGAGCCCCATGATGGTGGTGGGGCTTCGGTATGGGCAGGCATAAGTTAGGACAGTCCAGCTTTTGATAGCACCATGTGTGCATTCATGACAAGATCCTGTGGGTCATTATCATGCCATTCATCCCCTGCCTTCAACTCATGTTGCAGCATCACAAGGCATGGCCTTGCCAAGACAAATGGCAAAAGGTACCGAATAGCAAAACACACCATTTCAGTACCTGGTTGTTGTGTGTAAAATGTTTTAAGAAAAAATGCCTTTGAGAGCTGGTGTCTCAGCTGTGCAACTTGTGATGCAATTTAAAACGAGCTACTGTATAGCGTATCTCAGGTGAAAGCTGCCTGCTTGTGAACGTGTGCACATTTATTCATCCGTCTCTGTCAGTATTTGTGTGTGCGCATGTGTGTGTGTTTGTTAGAAGGTTTCAAGGCATCGTGGATGGGTTTTGACAAGTGACACGCTACACCCAAATCTTCTTGAGATGTAGCGCAAGGAGATTTGGGCCTTCACTTCTGTCAGTTGGAGGCACACTGTGTTATCTCTTCTCCTGTCAGGGCAGACAAGACAACACTATCAGCGTGCAGGAGGAGGAATTTGTACATCATGACACCTGCTTGTTATTTTTGGTCAAAACTGACAGCCCGACGTGGAAAACAGCTAATTATTACACACTATTTATCCACTTTAATTAGCTATGAAAACATCTCATTACAGCTCTTTGGTTACACTTCATTACAAGCTGCTATTCAATGTTTTTTTTATTTTTTTTGGAATATGAATTCCCAAGGCTATGCATCCATTTTGGAAGAAAATAGCGTGGGCTAAACATTCAGTATGTTGACAGATATATTATATATTTTTTGCCTAATTTATATAATTAACGGATTTGTGTTCATTAGTGATTATTCAGCAGCTCCGAATGGTTTATGTCTCATTTACAACTCCCAGTATAACAGTCTCCACCAATGCAGTCCATCCAGACTATTAAAACCAACAAACACTTAACTTGGGCTTAACTTGATGTCCCTCTATTAGCTTTTTTTTTTAAAATTTGCCATGCCGCAATTAACTAGAAATCATATGTTTAGGCACCAAAATCTTGAACAATCAAAACAACACATTATGATCATATCGGTGCAAACAGTGTGCGTTTTACAGACATGCACAAATTACTGAAAAAATGTTAATGAAGCACACATCCTAATGCTCATCAGGAGCAACCCCACAATGTTTCTATGATCAGTCATTCACACATACACTCACACCCTGCACAGATTCTTGACCAAACACATTTTGCCGGGGATAAAACTTCCCGATCCTTCTCCTGAACCATGACCACCCCAGAAATGATTCCTTCCACAGGAGAAAAATGCATGTAAAATGCAAGTGAAAAATACAGTTGCATGATGACAATAAATGGCTAATGACGGCGCATCGGGGAAACTGATAACCATACGGAGCAAAGCTTTGGCTGGAGGCCTGCAGCCATGGTTTCAAATAAACTTTAAATGTGGTACTTATTGAACTTATTTTCTAATAGTTTTTACTCTTTACATTTCTTAATTAGACTAATGTATATTATCCTTAAGTGTAGCTGGATTCTGATTATTTTAACATGGCCTGTGATTTAAACAGAAAATAGTCATTTTTTGTCTCAAAATAAGATAGGCATAGCATTGATTATTTTTTCCCCCTCTTGAGTACATCAACATCTGCTGCACTCCTTTCTTCTCCTTGTCACCTTCTCCATCATCACTTCTCACAACTGGGGTTACTTTCCAAGTGTTGTGTTGCGCAACCAATCCAGCACAGAGCAGTGCAGGTTGCGGCTCTGCCAGTGAAAACACGAGAGTGTAACAGGATAAAGAGAGAGGGCCTCTCTGTTCTCCATGTCTCAGCATTTTCAGATTTCCCTCACTCAGCCTCAATCCTCGCCCTTAACCTGCAGCATCTGGAGCTGCTGCCCATATGGGTGTTTTAGAAGACAGTCTAAAGAACACAGAAAACTGAGGTTTAATCTGTGAGGTATATTGTTATCCAAGAAGACACACGAGAGAAAAAATGATTTAAACCTTAATTCCTCTCCTTTCTATGTACTCCAACAACACAAAAAACCCTCTCTACTCCTGAGCAATGAATGCTAATCACAGCACTGTCATCATTCTATGTACGCTGGACTTCAATCAATTGTGATGCATGACACACACACACACACACACGCCTGTGACAAACATGTTTGGAGAGATGGTCTTTCCTATCTGGTTGGGACAGGGTCTCCTTTCTGGAGGAATGGCTCCGTCCCATTTGTGAGTCTTGGCAGCCTGACTGAGAGTTCCTCTCAAGTCTCCCGAGTCCTCTGAAGGTGTTGAGTATACAAATGCATGCACACAGGATCATGTATGTCGATGGATGGATGCAAAAAAAAACACACTAAACACAAATGTTCAGTATTCATAATTCAACTGGCTAACATTATTTCCCGGGAGCCTTTTCTGCCAAGGGTTTAGTCATTTGAATCCACTTAAATGGAAAGCAGATCTCTCAGTGTCCTCTGGAATAACACAGTGAGCACTGAACTGAGGTCATGTATCAGTTGACAGTTGGCTGCATAATTTATGTTAAGTTGAAAATCTCTGGTGTCAGACGCAGTTCATGCATAGACCGTAGCTCATATATTGACTGCATTACAACCAGAAAAAGGTAATAGACTGTAATAATGCCATCCCCTCTACAATGTGCCATCTATTCTTCCCCAGCTGCTCTCACTGCTGCCACAAAGGTCCGTCTCTGGGCAAGACCTACCTGAGGAAGGACATTTCATTAATAAAACATACTGATGTTTGATGGTTATAATCACATCTGCATATTCATAAAAACAGTCAAATCCAGGAGGTACGGGTTTCTGGCATCCACATGTGCTTAATACCAGCTACACTGATGGCTGATCAGTACCAACAGACAGCATTTGAGATAGTTTATACACCTTTCAATGAGCAAACAGTGAATCAACCCATTTTAAGCACTAACGAGTGATCTGTAATGCACTGATAGTGAATGCAGGACACTGGACCTCTGACATGCTTGGCTGAGGTACAGTGGGCTGCAGACTGTTGTGTAGTTGCGCATGTGTTTGTGCGGGCATATTCACATATTTGTGTGCAAATGTCTTAATATCTATGTGTCTGCATGTGCACACTCGCCTGCAGTGTGCATTTTTGCGTTCTGCATGTCTTGTGTACTCGTGTGCATTTGCAGGCGCGTGCTGGTGTGCAAGAGGTGCTCCCCGTCGTGTCGGCTGCGCCACCATGCCATCTGGAGAGGAAATCGAGTGTGAAGTACAGTATAGTTTGGGACCAAGCTCCGTGGCAGCAGCTCAGCAGTTAGTTCATTAGTTCTAAACTTCCAGGGATTAGGAGAGAATCTCTACGGGAGGCAGGGGGTGAGTCAGGGAGGTTGGAGGGCTGCATGTGGGGAGGGGAGAGAGAGAGAGAGAGAGAGAAACACCAGGAGGAATACTGGACCATAGGCCACCGAGAGACAGAGGGAGAACAAGGGAGAGAGAGATAAACAATCTTAACCCTGAGGACCCTGGTGAGGAGAGTTGAGCGAGAGAGAGGGACAATGAAAGAACAAAACAGAGAGGGAGAGGAGGAGAAGAGGACAGGTGTAGCCGTCAGTTCCGCTCTGGGGTTTCAACCTACCCTCCCTCTTCCTCCACCCCACTGATCATACAGATATGATGATATGTGTAAGAGTGTTAGAGCAGTCAGCCTTGTCTTCCCTCCCCTCTCTCCTCCCCCTTCTTCTCTCCCCTCTGGGTCTGCAGTGACAGTTAGCGAGCTCTGGGTGGCTCATACCCTTTACTCCCCTTTTTTTTCTCATCTCCCTGCCTCTTCAGAAGCCAGCATTACAACCAAGAGGGAACACAGACATTTTTGGAGTCAAAGCGACAGGCAATTAAAGCAGGTACTGCTGGATTTCAATTTTTTGGGGGGGTGAACTGGCCTTCATGACCTACCTTTTTGTCATGAATATCGTTCCCTGTTTTAAGGTGAAGGTGAGAGATAATGAAAAGAATACATTAATGAACACATAATAGGAGGGTGGCTGTGGGCATTGGGCCCACTTAATGCCTTTCCATGCAAATTCAATAGGCTAACTAACCTGGTGCTCCTTAAGATTAATATAATGGAAGCTATAATATACATTATAGTGCAAACAAACACTCATAATGTAAAAGCAAAATCTGTCATTTATTCAACCCAATTTACGCCCAGATTAGAACTTAATCTGACAGAATGCAGGTTTAGGGGTATTTTTTTTGACAGGACATTATGGGGGATGTTAAGAAGTCCTCCCACAAATTACTGTCAGGGGCTTTTTTTTCTTTTTTTTTGTCGGTGTATGTTTTCAGTCCGGCTGAGTATTGACTGACACAAGCAGATATATATGGATATGCATATTACATTAAGTGCTCCCATTTACATTTCATCTGGCAGATGCTTCTGCCCAAAGCAGCTCACAAGAAAGTGCATCAAAACTCAAAAGTAACAAGAGCCAAATGTTATCAAAAACCACCAATGCAGCTCAGTCTGTCCACCGTGTCACTGCTCCAAGTCCTTCACCATGAAAAACTACCTTAATTTGGAATCACATTGGTATCGCTATTAGTTAAAATAATTATATTTCACTTATGGTGATTTTCCTCAAGTTATAGCTCAGTAGCTTTTGAAGATGCGTACAATTTGGGAACTAACGCAATCAGCACAGTTTCAGCTAAAATGTTATCTTAGTTACAAGTCTGTAGCATTATGATTTGTTTTCTCCAAGTAGCTAATTTTCCATTAATCCTATAAATGTAATCTTTCTGGGTCGCAATTCAGGCCTCTTAAGTTGTTGAAACCCTCTCGTGACTATATTATGAGTATGTCCTCGGTTGCTAAATATGAAAACAAGTAGTCTGCACCTATAATCCAACTCTGACATGGTATTTAGGAGTGGTTGGAATTTATTAACCATAGTCATAAAGGTTTCCTCTAGGGTAGTGTTAGCCTCCAGCTATCAAAGAGAGCTTGTGAACATTGTGATACACTGATGTGAACACATCTATGAAACACCATGTGTATACCAATCATTTCACTTTCTTTAGACAGATTGACATCTGATAATTTAGTTGACAATTAAATCAAATGCGGCAGTTTTTTGTATACATTTCCATTACATCAATACCTATTTTGTCAGTCTTGAAAGGAAAATCCTAAAAACACGTATTGCATGACTCTAAACACACAATATTTCCTCAATGCATCACGTAGTAAATATGAAAAAAAAAAACATTTATATCTTAGCTCTATTCCTTTTTTGCCAATACACACACACACACACACACACACACACACACACACACACACACACACACACACACACACACACACACACACACACACACACACACACACACACACACACACACACACACACACACAAACCCCCATGGATTTCCATTTGCCACAATGGAGAAAGAAGCTGAGAGTGGGAGTGAAGAAAGGGTGACAGTAGGAAAGGTGCATTTTGTTATTGAGTAAATACCTCATTTTTATATTACACAGTATGAGCTATAGCAAACACATAATAGGTCAAAGGATGTTTTTTCACACTGTACTTTTGAAAGCTAGAATGGACCTGTGGTGTAAATAAAAAAATAAAATGAAAACTGTCATGATGCCAACCTTTGTTCCATGTCAACTGATGTAACCAGATCAGGCAACTATTAATATACAATATTGCTTTAAAGAATTTGTATTGGGATTTTAATGTTCATTATTTAAAATGTTACTAGTGGACAATGGGGAGGAAAGCCTGCTGAGGGACGCAATTCTTCATGTTAAGGGAATAAACCTGTACTGTAGTTAGTGTTATTTTAACAGAATATAAAAATGGCTAATTGAAAATCAGAGGAGATGCATTTGAAAAAGGATAGAATGAAATTACTCATATCTAAAACGTCTGGAATAATGTCTGATGTTTTATGTGAAAAGTGTGGGCTGGTGAAAGAAACAAGTGGGCTGAAGCGGGACACTTTTGTTGAAATAAGATAGAGACACGGACCCGTCACATGCTGACAGCTCAAGTCAAGTCAAGCCTCTGAGTTCTCCTTAAGCCTGAATGGCTGCTTCAGTGCTGCATTCCTCTCCACATTTCCCCTAATAAAGACTGAAGCGCTGACATCCAGCAACTCCATAGCAGGGTCACAGTTTTAGCCTGTCAGTCACACGGGTCATCATCTTATTGTCTCGTTCTACTACAGGAACAGCCTCCAGCTATATCAATCATCTTTATTATCATGACTTAAAAACCTTTGTTAGTTAAATTTTTACCCAGGCCCCCTTCTTTATCCTATTCTCCAATCACAATTTCATGGGCAGTTCAGCAGAGCCAATGGGGAAGTGGTGTGGGCGGGAAAAGAATGCTTTTAACCTGCTACATCTGGTGCTTTCCCGCTGCTCACCCAGTGGGACATGGTCACCTTGTTTTAAAGGACACTGATAGGGGGGCACCACTGCCTTTATACCATCATAATAGGGTGAAATGTGCTTATTTCAAACATCTCCCTTAGGTAGTTTTCCATTCAGTGATTAAGAAGGAGCACCTGTCTGAAGGAGGGAGATGGAATTAAAATAATTCAGGATCACACAGCCGTGTGTGTGTGTGTGTGTGTGTGTGTGTGTGTGTGTGTGTGTGTGTGTGTGTGTGTGTGTGTGTGTGTGTGTGTGTGTGTGTGTGTGTGTGTGTGTGTTTGTGTGCTTCTTGCTGTAACTGTTCACACAAAGCTGCATTTTATTTATGACACGTGCATCTGTGTATTTATGTACCTTTTTGCTAAGGGCTACACCATCCTCACAGTCCAAGACAGCGCAGTCGACATCCAGAGAACCTAGTTTCCTCAATTTTCGCTCATCATTACCAGGGCAGTAGAGAACCGCCCTGCGGGGTATGTAGCGCGGTGAGGGGCCTGCAGAGTGATGGTGATGACGCCATGCTTCGGTACACAACTGCCAGGATGCAGGCAGGAACCAACTGCTCTCCCTGTCAACACAAATACATACATACATAAGCACAAGGTGGCACACAGGCATACAGTATAGATGTATTTTGTGCTTTTTAAGAACATACACAACACTCAAACAGTAGTACTATGCATGCAAAAATACATACTTTGGTGCGTACATTTCTCATGTGCACACACAGCATCTATACAGGGCTAAGGGCAATGAATAATTAAAGGTTGTTGCTGCATTCATAATACCTAATGTGTTTATGCTACACATGAGGACAGGAGGAGGCCTCTTTCTCCAGACTGGAGTGAAAGTTTGGAAATGCTCTATTTTGGGAGTTACGTTTACCCTTCAGCTGTCCATTGAAGTGGATGAGAGACGTTGACCTGTGCTTTGACTCTCTTTGTTGAGAACAAACTCACCCAAACACTGAGCCACTCATATGCTAATGCCGCCACACTGCTGAATATCTATAGGCGAGCCAGAAAGTGAAGTGAATGATCAGGAGTGTCAGTAGTGGCTGGAGCTGAGTCGTGTAAAAAAATAAAAAAAATAAATAAATAAATAAAAGTTTGGGGGACACAGTGTGTTATCGTAATTAATGTTATATTGCTACTATGAATATTAAAGGTACAAACACTACTTTATAGAGGATTCTGCTTCATTTGTGACACATGACAAAATGGATTAACATAATCCATTGCAACAGCAACAGGAAGTAGCAACAGTGCCGAAACACACATCTGTGTGAATGCGAGGTGGAAAGCAGCCAGTAGCAGTTAGCAGCTAACTCGAAGAAAAAGAAAACCGACCGAAAATGTCTTCAAATTGGGGTGACAGCTCAACGTTTGGGAACTCCTTAAAATCCAATTTAAGGAAGAGATCAACCGCTATGTAACATGGAAGGTAAATCGTTTTTTTTTTGTCATGTTATTCCATTTTCTTACAAATCCCTGCTCGATGCATACGGTAGACGTCACACTAGACCCTGAAGCTGCAGTGTTAAACGTCACACTTCCCTTGTTCGCGGAATGCCATCACGCTACACACGGGATCGCCGTTGCCCGCTCTTGTATTGTTCAGTGTGAACAAACAAAGGTGTTGTAGAGAGGGGACTTTGTTGCGGCACTGTTGCGCGATCTCTGTGTGAAAGAGGCTAAAGAGGAATGGGGTTATTCCTTCCGTTCAAACATGGGGGCTGATTTATTCCCTTTTCTTGCCATTTGCTCTCTTAAAGAGCTAAAGTCAATTCAATAGGCCCTTAATCCTGTCAACTATGCTTCCACACGCCCTCCAGTCCCAATCAACCCTAATCTGTGCTCAGAAATTTTGATTGCAGCAGCCAGTTAAAGCCAATTCACATTTCAGTGGTTCCAAGTTTATCTTTATTTAGACTACAGGAGCAGAATTCACAAAAGTTGGAGGAAGGACTGCAGCACGACACCATGCAAATTGTTGCTGAATTAAAATAAGTGGACCTAATATTCCGGGGACAAAAGTCAAAGGGCCCACTTAAAATGTACATACTATACTAGAATGGCACTCAGTAGAGCACATACCTCTGCCAAGGCCAAACAATCCTACATATGTCTGCTTAGCTTGCCTGACCCATGCCCAAACCCTCTGCAAAGTTTTGTGGAAAGCGGTTCAATTGTTTCTCCGTAATTAGGGAAAATGTTTTTAAAAAAAAAAGAAAAACAAAAAAGCCTAATCTAGCAATGTTAAAGAAAGTGGAAAACAATTTTTATTTTTTTTCTGGGGGAATGAAACAAAAGGGAATGGAGTGGAGGTGCCTTGATGTTGGCTAGAAACAAAACATAAAGCCAAGCTCTATAGCAAAGATCAAATCAGAATGTTTCCTTTCAATTCCACTGTGCTCCATAGTTGTGATCTTTCAGCGCTCAAAGGAGGTCTCTTTTTGTAGTAAACTGGTAACTAAGGGGTACAGAAAGAATAAAGCTGGTAACTGCATCCTGACATCAAATAACTGCACGGGGAAAGTCTGTTCTCCTAAAAAAATAAAATAAGCTCTGAAAACATGACATGTGTGTAATGTGTGCATTTGTAAGGCCCGGGGGAGATATTTGTGGAAAATGCTCCGTCACATTTGAGATGCTGAAACCATAGAATGCATGTTGGTTTAAAAATAAATCTAAGAATTATATGATTATCAAAACAAATGCAGATTATATTTCTGTCAACCAACAAGTAGATTAATCAACTAATTGTTTAAGGCCTAAAATATAAATATATGTTACTGGAACATTCTGTTGTTTTGTTTTTCCCATTTAGACTCCAGCTAAAAGTATTTACTGATGTCGCATTTTTAAAAGAAAAAGGTAACTCAGAATATATCTGTAATCTATCTATACAGTCCCCAAAGTTCCGTATGTACCTAAACATTACCAGTTTCTTTTCCTCTCCTGTTTCCTTTCTTTCTTTTTTTTACATGAAAGGTTATAATAACACAGGGTTGTCTGCTAAATTAGCAGTTGTAAAGTGGTGGGACCTGGCCACGGTGACTATGTTTACTGGTCTGAGATCAGAGGCAAGTGTGTGTTAGTGGGTTTATATGATGCTGAATGGGACTGGTTCTCATTAGCAGAGAGGCAGCAGTACACCCACATCCAATGGCACTGAAGGGGGAGGATGAGGGGAGAGTAGGGGGTGTGTTGTGGTAAGAAGGTGGTGAGCTCAGACTAGACTTGGGCCTTCCTGGGGCATGTACATTAGATTTGCAGATCAACAAGTGCACAGTATGGGAAATTTGGACCCGCATTTAACCGTGAGCTGCAGTTTGTGAACATAATGATATTATAGCTGAATTCTGTTAAGAGGTAAAAGTATGTTAAGTTTGGAGTTTCAGACACTTTACATCAGCGTACATTTTACCAACCATTACCATCAGTCCTGGTACACATTTACAGGTATACATTGTCAAAGACAGAATACACAGTTTACAAGATGTGCTTCAAAACGAGTCTCACTCTTCTTAAGAGAAGGTATATAGAAATTCAAAAAGAAAAAAAGAAAAAAAGAAAACATTTCTGAACAGCAAAAGGAACCACTTTAGCATATGTTTGATATGGGTGCACAATTTGTGAATAGTTTTAAAGTTGCGCTCCCCAGTCAAAATAGTCCAAGTTGAAAATTTCTCCCCAAAATGAGAAAAAAATATGAATGTTCAAAAGTCCAAAAATACGAAAAGGCACCATTCTTGCATATGTTTGATGTGTGCCAAGTGTCATGAAAAAATAAGCAACAGTTTTCCGAGTCATGACCCGGACATAAAATGTTTACAGAGAGCGGTTGTTATATTTCCCTGTGTTATGTGCGGGTAATAACTAAACAACTAGCTGCCAAAGACTAGGCCTCCACAGCTCGAGGATACCACACACTGTCCAGAAGCAGGAAAGACAAGAGCATATTAGAGCTTAGTAAATATTCAACTTGATCTATGACCTATGACATGATATCTTCCTATTGTTGCTGGTGGTCAGGCAGTCAATATTCTATTATGAATAGCTTGTAGTAATTGCTTCATTATCATGACATGATGATTATTATTTCCTGTAACTTCACTGGCTTCCACCTGGCAGCTTAATAGCCTAATTCAGTTGGTATTATTCATCCTACCACATGAATTATGGCAGATAACAAGAGGCCCACTCCAAAAAACAGATCCTGACGACAGGCTCCCTCTCAATATGTAGATTTCCACAATTATCTCCAGCATGGTGGTGGAGGCAGAAGCTGTGTCTAAAATGCACAAAATTAAAGATCTGTTTTTCTACCCTGCGATAATCAGCTGCTTCTTAATATGCAAACTACATTTTGAGGTCTCCGGTGCTTACGATTCCAGATTAAATTTGGTGAAAATAGCGATGAATAAAGAATAGGGATGAAATCGATGTTCCTGAAGCAGAAACAGTCTCTCCATCTGCAGAAATCTGTCTGTGGGTGGGAAATGAAATGGTCTAAAAGTCATCAATATTTACCTAGCTTGATGTCCACCTGTCTGTCTGACACTTTTTTTGTGTTTCTGGCAATAAAAAAGAGATGAGGCATTCCCCACACATAGTCCTTATGCCAGTGTGATGCTGTATGGGTGTATTCTTTTTTTTTTTTTTTCATGCTGCCTCAGGTCTGAGGACACAATTGGATAGCAGAGAAATGCTAAAAAATTAACCACAGACACCAAAGACGGGGAAAGAAAAGAAAACAAACACTTTTTCCTGAACTTTTTCTCTTCTCTGCCCCCTGCTTTCTTTGCTTGCCCTCCAGCATTTTGGAGTTTGGGATGAGCTCAGTTCCCCTAAAGATTCGATTAGTTGGAGGCTGCAGAGTTCACCGGGAGTTGGATCTCTCAGACAAAAGCATATTGGACTTATGATTTTGTTGATGATGACTGCATTGACTGTACCAATTGTTTATTTAAAGAACAAACAACAGATTCAATTTGTTCTCAGTAGTTATGGAAGCAACACTTCTTTTTTTTATACCTTAGGTATCAATGCATGCTGTTCATATGTATGTTCCACTGCAATCATAAAACTACAATACCCTATGTGCAGAAGATATCAGTATTTACCCAACACCAACCTAATTCTTCAGCCATTTAACTAAATTTAACATTTCATGTTTGGTGCAGTGATTGGAGCATTGAAGTTTTTAATCTCACTTCCTCAGTTTATGTCACCACCGGACCAACGTCTTCCTCTTCTCGCTTCAAAAAGGTAATACTGGTGACGATGTCCCTCACCATCAACAATTCCTCTTGCTTCTCCTCCCATCCTCTTCTCCCCCCCCCCCCTTCTGGTCTCATTACTTTGGCTGTCATGCCTTAATCTACACAATGAGGATGAAGTCATGGCGGTTATCTTCAGCAGCCGATGTCTGCCTACCTGTAATCCCTCTCAAAGTGACAAGCTTTTCTCCCAGCTCACAAATCAGCACACAATGCTTTTATGCAAGGCCTCTGTCGTAATGCCCAAAGCAGACAGCAGACTTTTTTTTTCTTTTCTCATCCGTCAACGTAAAACTAGCTACATCCCACTCCTTCCTCAGAGGAACGAAGATGTCTTTATCTACGTCTCAGGAGAGGCAAAACTCAAAATGAAAAAGGACATAAGAGCTAAGATTTGCAAGAGCACCAAACTGGTGTTGATCACAGTTTCCGTGCTCATTGTTTAACCAGCTGTCTCTCTCTTTGTCTCTCTATCTCCCTCCCTGTCACAGACAACTCAACAAATTAATTCAAATACAATTAATTCCAACAGATAATAAAATACAATATTAAATTTATGCAGAACATTATACTTCAGATTTGAATTAAAAAAAGAATTAATGAATTTATCATTAAAAGTTAATTGAGGGGGGGAGCTCAAAAAGGTCAAGCAAGTCACTTCAATCGAGTACGGCGTGAGGGGGTTAGCTTTTAACTTAGCATTTTTATTGACTCTGGCAAAACAAAATGAGCGGGCTCTGTAGGATTGTGCACTCCGCATTGGCCTTTCGGGCCTTCAGAGCCCCATTGTAATACTTTGAAGAGAATGAAAGGAAACCCCACTGGTGGAAATGCAGTGGAACAGCCCCACAACAGGCCACAACTGTTCCCTTATGCATGAAAGGCAGGGACATAAAAGACAAGATGGACTTCTGAGGTAGGGCCAAAAACAAAGGCAACAAAAGTGCTGATCACGAGGGGATGACACGACTCGTCTCGGCAGAAGGAGCAGGGAGAAAAGGGGCAGGGGACAATAGCACTCCCGACCAAATGACATGTTGAAGAATTGAAAAATCCACACAAGAAGTGTCTGCTCAATTGACTAAACCCACAAGAGCTGGGTGACTGTCAGCTGGACCAGGCCAGTCTGAGGGGGGGTGGACTGTAACAGCCCACATCTTTTCTCCCTGTAACTTTCTTTGCCCAAATCTTTCCCTGTTTTGGCAGAGTCAGAGATGCACTGAGGTGATGGCTTTAGTCTGCGCACACCAAACCGAAGCCAAACCCAACCTAATCAAAGCGTGGTGGGTTCCGCTCCTGCAGCTTCCGTTTTGATCTGCTGGCTGTCTGTGTGTCTGATCTGTTTCTGTTTGTGTCCGAAACACAATTATGCTACTGCCTAACCTCCATGGAAACAGTCAGACAGACAAAAAACATGTTTGCTCTCATTCAAAAAGCGTCCTTGTTTTGAGGGACACAGTGTAATGACTGCTGACATTTGAGCCGATGTTTCAGAAGTCATTCTAAATAATGCTTCATTAATAAGAACGCTCCCTGCCGATATCACGCTGCTGGCTTCCAAGCTGGGAACAACTGAGTTTCTTGTATTTCCCAATGTAGGAAATTAACATATAACAAAAAAACAAAAAAAAAGATGAAGCACACATGGTGATGTGTTTTTCTGTGTGGGGAACCTTAAATGGAAGAGTAGGCTGAATTTACATTCCATCCGTGATGACACATCCACCCCGGCCGGAGAGGAAATTGCGTGATAAGATTGTAATGTAGGAAATCAGCTTAATTTTTCATCACATTGACTCATTTTTCACCCAAACATTTGAATAAAAAAAAAAAAGAAGCCTTTTCTCATGAATGAAGAAACCTGGAGATGCCTCTAAAGTAAGGGCTAGGACTACTTGTTGTAAGCCAAATGCTGACCGGTGCACTCCACAGGTGAAGGCCCTCCTCCACGATAGCCTAAGGCCTATCCCACAATTCTTCACACATACCCACAGGCCCTTTCACTGGCCATCACTCTGTCTGATTAATGGATTGATGCGGTAATTGATTAGTGAAGAGGAGGTGGAAATAAGAACACAGGTCAAACGTCAATAATGTCCCCCTAACAAAGTCGGAAGACGTAAACTGTATCAGTGATAGCCTGCAGCCAGACCTCTACCCATCAAAGCCCTGGCAGGGCTAACATAAAGGACCAGGCCGATTCTCCGGCCTGCCCTGCCCTCCCTCCCCAGTGCTCCTTTTCTTTTGGTAATGCTGTCTGTTAAAGTGACAGGAACTATTCTGGGAGCTGCTTGTCGGCTCACCTTCATAAAACAAGCCATAAAGCAGCAAATAACAGGCTTATATGGCTTCATTATGCTAGCTATGCTGGATCACAGCCCTGGGCTGAGGGCTTGGGGGGGGTCGTGCTGGTAGTGGAGAGGAGGGGAGAATGCTGGCAGGACAGCCTGGTTCTCGTGGAGGTTTGTTGCCCCACCGCTGTCACCATGTCCATGTTTGCTCAGGATACACGACCACTTGACCCCCCCACCCCCCAACCCATCCCTATCTTACCCCAAAATCCAAAGGAGGACAAACAAAGATTTATCACTCACTTAAAACATGCCATGACAGATCAGACTTTAAAAAAAACTTTTACATACATCATTCTAACAAATTTGAATACCTGCTATACTAAACACAAGGTGCTAAAATCAAAAAAAAATATGTATATATAATTTGATTCCTCAAACCGATATAATCTATAATCAAGCACAAACCATGATGGTGTATCTCAACAGTTAAAAGACTAGAAATGAGGAGAGCAGGGCCAGATGGAGCATGCATCTGCGACAGTAAACCTTTGGCCGTGGCAGGGCTGGACGTCAGAGAGACTCTCATTTATTTCATGCAAATATCTTTGGGCTGTTTCACGGCCTGACAGTGGGGGCTGAGAGGTGGTCAATATCCCAGGCTGGGTCTCCGAAACATTTCCCCTGTTTTTCAGAGTCCGCCAGTTCCTGGCAGAGACGTCAACAGCAGGAGCAGCAGCGAAGGGATTCGTGCGCTTGCGCTCTTACTGGTCCGTGGCACATATAAGGCAAGACCCTATTCTTCCAGCAAAACTCGTTATGTTCCCTCACTGACTTGCTACAAATGGAGACCCAGCCCTTTCTTGGGGGTCAACACTTTAAATCTTGCTTTCAAAGAGGAACATCTAATACAGAAACTCACGAAAATATAAGATGAGTAACAATCTCCCGGCAATGATGAGGCCTCTGTTATGGTTTGAAAGCTTCGACATCAACCATAAATAGCGTGATGTTAGGAACTCAAATGTGCTGCATAGAAAGGTTGCTGACCATCTGACAGGGAGCCATAGACTATGTTCACCAAACGTAACGGTCCCTTTATGCGCTTATCTTCCAATTTGCCCACTCCCAGTCATATTGAGATCAATGTCTTATCTCTTTAGCGAGGCTGTGAGGCAGCTGTAACAAGCGCCATCACTGTGATCGTTGTATGGTTAATTGTCACTTCCATCAACATTAGCACTCCCTAACACGTTATCCAGAGGGGAGAAGAGGGAGAGCAGACTGCACGCTCTATTGTGTGACTGACACTTGTTCTCTGAGGGGCGGTTTTCGGTGTCAGGACTGCAGTTCACGGGAGAAAAAGGGGCGGAGGAGAGGTGGGGAGCTTTCTGCACAACTCATGTCACTTGGTCTGTTTTTAATGGCAGCAGAGGGAGGAAGAGAGGGAGAGAGAGAGAGAGAGACAGGGAGGATTGATTGGTGTTTACTTTTAAGCAGTCTCTCAACCAATGGGAAAGAGTCCAGCAGACACTGGGACTATCTTCGCTTGACACTCTGTCATGGGTTAACTAATCCACCCCCGACCTATTCTGGCAGACTGATGAAGACTCTGACTATATGGGCAACAACCAGACATAAGTCACATGATCTAATGATCTCACTTCGATATAAACTCCACATTAAAAACACATAGACGGTTAGGGGGGGTCAGTGTAAAGACACTGACACACAAAGCTATGCCTATTACATTTGGCACAAGGCCAGAATGATTCAAATGTGCCACCATATGGATACATGCACGCTGCCACATATATCCGGACTGTAAAACAACATTGCCATCTTGAGCCCCCTGGATCACCGGGGCCATCTGACACTGTGGCGCCTGAATGCATTACGACTGGCAAGGTGACTGCACATTCCATCTCAGCTGGCACAGTTACATAACCCTCCATGATATGAATGCATTACCAGAGCAGGTGAGAACACTTCTCACTGCACAAGAATGGTACAGCCATTTATTTAATAGATGGCGTGGCGACAGGATGTCAGAGTGAATTATCTAAAAGGCAAAACGACTGATGATACACCCTCAAAGATGACTGTCGTGGGAGAGAATATGTAAACAGGACGCATTGGCTTCCCTAAATTGACTGGAGCTAAGATTTTGAGTTGATTCAGATTAGACGATGCGTGGATGATTCTACAGGTGTCAAATGTCCTCCGGTGGTGAACAAACATAATAAAAAAATAGATGGGAAGAGAGGGAGGATAAAGGGCAAGACAGATGTATTGGTTGTGTCTGAAGTGGAAAAAGAGAAAGTAAAGGGCGGGCAAGCATAGGCTGCATGGCAAAGCAAAGAAATGGTCTTTTAACTTGCACTAGATGGGACAATCTGGGGTGGGGGTGTGCCTTGATGAGCCCTGGATGCGGATATGACTGGTACAGTAGATCAGATGGTACATCAGACTATTAGGATACTTGGCTTACGATGTGATATGCGCCGCGTCTGATCTCTTGCCCCCACCCATCCACCCACGCGGGCCCAGACACAAACACGCCCCCGGTACCCCTCAGACCTCAGTGAGAAGTGTAACAGATGGGTGTACTGGAAAGATCCACTCAGGAGACCAAAACATACTAAGGCGCTGTCTGTCTGACGTTTGGAGTTGGAGGGAAACGACAACCACAGAAATACAGCACAGAGAAAAATGGACATCTGTGGTATTTGTCTTATTTCCTCTCTTGTGGGACATTTTTGGATCATTTTCATTTAATTAATGACACCCCCCCCCCTCTCTCTCTCACACACACACCAAACATCCACAGACCAACTCACAGCTCCTTGTCTCTTCCCTGTAAGTTGCCTGTGCCCCCAAGTGGTTGAAAATGACAACTGCATCATCTTTAAACCCAACAACCTAAAACTTTACTTTTAAGCCTCATCCTCTAACGATCTTGGTACGACTGAACTACTTAACACGTAAGGGTAGGGTAAACTGTTGCAAATAAGGAAATGCTTCAAGTTGGTGTAGCACAAAATGCCTTCTTTTGTTGTAATTCAAAGATGTGTATCACTCAAGTGTATACTTGAAACATGCTCTTGAGTAAAGCTGCTCGGATATCACTCTCGAATGAGAGAGCATTACTTTTCTTTCAGGCTCGAGTACTCAAGATCGACCCTGCCGTTTCACAATGTGAACAGAAGTGGTCCCGAATGAGTACAAATCTGCTCTTCCAATTTTAGCGACGTTACAAGATTGGCAAATAATGTGCCATCAAATTAGGAGGCAATTCATCACTTCTAAAATGTGCACAATCCAATCAAAATATGAGGTGACTTTTTTTCCACGGTGCAAGCCCAGTTTCTCCTAATTTCTACTCAGAAAAACAAAAGATATATTTAAGCCATTTTCTCATCACTGACAGTGAGGAATTTTAAAGAATGAAGCAGATGCTCCTTATAGTGTTGAAATGACGCTTCATTCTTTTAACCAACAGGGATGTCTTTTGCCCTCAACTTCTGCCCAGCCCCAAGTCTTTAATTAAGACTGGCTTAGGCCCTATTGATCCTGACACACCAGGAAGTTTCTTGGAAATCTGACTGCCAAAACCATGGAAGTATTATATAGGCCACAACCCCCCCCCCCCCCCCCCCCCCCCCATAGCAGCCCACAGCCCCTCCCCACACCCCACATTAGAAGGTTTGTAAGCTGAAAGCCCTTCTAGTTGGTCCATGAGACCTTACATGTCAACACATTCTGCACTCTCCAGTTCTGTTCTCATCCCCCTTCTAATGTTTTTACACACAATGCTTGCACTGTATGTTTGCATTTAATCTCCACTAGAAAATGGCCTGACAACAATAATTAAATTAATGACTCATGTTAATTTGGTCTTATCTAAATTAAGTCCTCACATTAGGGGTTATTATTTACAAAACAACAACAGGCCTTCACATAATGCTGTAGACAAAAAAAAACAACTATAATGCAAATGGGAAGCTGGGATTGTCAGACCTCTCTCAGATCTGTGTGTGCTGCACAACATGGTGAGAATTCTTCTACTGGCTTTCACCGCAAACAAGCCACTGGTATCAGAATCAGAATCAGAATCAGAATGATCTTTATTGTCATTATACGCAAGTAAAATGAAATTCCTTATGGCTTCTCTCCAGTACAGGTAGAAAAAGATACAAAGATTTTTTTTTAAATGGAAAATCTGTGCAAGGTAAGCAAATAGTGCAAGATAAACAAACAATCAGTGCAAGTACAGGTATGGAATGAGGTAGCAGTTTTGGGTATGGTTGGGGGTATGTGTGTTTTCAGTCCTGATGATGATGATGGTGTGTGTGTGGGTGTGTGTTTTTTGTGCATGTGTGTCTGTGTGTTTCTGTTCCAGTCTGTGATACCGTAGGTGTGGGTGTTACACTGTCAAATGGAGCTGTAAATAGCTGACGCAGCAAAACCTAAAAGGTGGTGTGAAAGTCTATGAAACATTCAGAAACATAAATACTGGTCCAACCAGTGTGTGGAAAGTGTGGAACGTGACGAGGAAAAAGCAGGGCCCTACCTTGGCCTATAGTCTCCATTAAAAGGTGTGGTGTGGGTGGGAGTGTGCAATGACCAGTGCCCCTTCCTTCCCTTACTGGGAGGATCACGGAAAGTCAATATCAGATTTTATACTTGTTTGGCACCGACGCGTTCCGGGACTGCAATCACGAGTTAAGGCATCATGTATGTTGTTCTTAGTTAGGCTATAAAATTCAGGAACTACAACTTCAATATTACAATGGAATGATCAAAATTATTTTTGTTTGTCACAATGTAATTTATGGCTGAAACAGCTGCAACAACAAACTACAATAATAAAAAAAACAGTAGTTATCATGAATTAATATTTATATGGTTTTTAGAATAATCTCCATTCCTTTCAGCAGGATATTTGGGTCAAAACAAAGAACATGAACTTGTTTGTAAATCTTTGAGCTATGGCAGGTTTCATTAGTGTCAGAGAAAACATAATAGGTTGCACCGGATTGTTCATGAAACCATTGGGTACGAGAAACCTACACTGCAAAATGATGCTTTTCAGTCAAGGCCTTATTCACATAATTGGAGCCCTTTCAGAAAAACGGGGAAATACTTAAATTGCATTCACCAGCTCGGATGTAGAGGTTCAGAAAAAAGTGACTCCTGCTAAACAACATATACCAGGGTAAACAGCACAGGCTCCTTAGAATATTCTATGTAACCTAACATGTCGTATGAATCATCCCAGATGCTTATGTGTGGGTCAAATGAAAGTAACCCAGAGGACCCAGTACTTGTACACATGGTGAGTACTAAACTGACTGAAGCTTGTATGAAGAATCAAAAGCAGGTTCAATGGGAGTTCATGCTTTTGCACCACAAGTGCCGCACTGAGCAATGGTAACATTTTTCTAAATAGCGATTCATGAACACAACAGAAAAGCAATGTCAAGGTCAAGCACCAGGAGTACAGTCAAACTAATTCCCCTTCATGGAATTCAGACAGCGAGAGAAGGCATCGGGTACAGAAAGATTCCACTTCGACTAAACACTTTCCTGAACAGAGTGCAGGATGGGTGTTGGCATATTGTTCCTGGAAATGTCTGCTGACTGACACGGGGCATGATGGCCGACAAGCTGCAGACTGTTTTGACGAGAGTGTAGCCATAATGACCAAAGTGTTTATGACAATTTATGGAAATATTTCATCTACCCACGCAACCCAACTGCAAATAGATGGACATATACTGAATCAACAGATATCCAGAACACAAAGAGTTTGACTCGAAATGTGAACTAAAACTCATGACCTCTGCTGAGTAAACATAGATGGCTGGGATTTAGCTCCAGTTTAGCAGCTCGATGCTGCCTTTGTCCCTCTCTAGAGGTCCTGTATTAGAGCCTTGCTTCAAAGGAGCACATATCACTGTCACATTCTCTCAGAGGAGAACACAGTAATGGAGACCGGATGCTCAAGCTTACACTAGGTTAGGCCAACACAAGGAATGGAGTGAAAAAAATGCTTTGAATGTTGCCTTGTAAAGGGAAGAGCTCCTGTCTAGGCCTCCTGGCCTCCCCACTACACTTCCTTCCTGAGAAGGAATGCTGTGTCAGATTTTATGAATTCATAGGGATATGAATTTTAGCCTTCTCAGTAGCCCCATCGATAAATTCAATAAAACGATGGGTTGCTATGATCAGAGTAAAGTTATAATCTGCAATATTATCATATTAAATAGCATTTCAATGTATTTCTGGACAGCATTTTTTCAGTAATTCAATGTATTTTTGTTCTGTAATTGTCTCTTAATTGTCGCGAGAAAAATCAATATATCCTGTCCTCTATACTCGCATATCCACAAGTTGCTTGGGTGCACTGTAAACTGTGTAGAAAAACAAGTTGTGCTTCTTCTATTGCATTTTTGAGGGTGTAGCCGTTTAAGACATGCGTGCTGCACCAGCGGCCAATCGATGGGCATTATGAAGGGAACAATAACCTATGACACACTGGCACCTACCCACCAGTGAACTCAGGAGTCACAAATATTTCTCATCCCACTCCTCCCTCTTTTATAGACAAGTCACCTAAGACACAGTTTGCATCCAACATTTTCATTAGTTTGTTTGAAATATTTCCACACTCCTGCACAATTAATCACTCCTACCTGGCATCTTCTCTAGAGACTGAGCAATGGCAACCATACTGAAATTTAAACCCATTAACTATTCCATTTTACAGGCATAAAAAAATAAAAATAAAAAGATGTACTATGCTGCACATTACTGTAGCATAAATTCACCACTTTGTCCCACATGTATTGATTAAGTGTGTAAAAATGAATTCTGAAGATATTAGTGGTGTGCAGTAAGTCATTACACTTCTAGGCACAAAAGGAGGTTGTTTTTTTCAGGAGTTATAGAGGTATCTTAAAAAGTTCTGTTCTGAATCAAAATACAAGGAGAAAACTTTAAATTAACATTTAATATTTATGTTTTTGATTTTTCTTTTCCATTTTTCTTCTTCCATCCTTGCTATGGCTAACTCAGTCTCACAAGGTCTCTATACTTTGACTGTGGCTTCATCCTGTATTTTCCAATTATCACCTTTTAAGGGCCAGCTGGGTGCATTCCAAACCATCAGGGGGCAATTCCATTTCCATTGCTCTGACACAAAGTCATGCTTAAGTACTTTCATTCTAAAGTTTATAACAGGCAGTCTGAAAAGATGCTATAGCTGCAGCTAAAATGTTACCTTTTCATTCTCTTTCAGATGGCCATAATGTATCAAACTGAGAAAATTGTGCTTTTACTTTAAAAGACTTCTTGAAGTAAGTTGGTAAAAAAAAAAAAAAAAAAAAAAAACATCCCCACACCTTAAGATAACAAGTTTGCTTTAAAAACACAGCTTGAACCAAACTTTCTCATTTGAGACTAATCAATGTAACTCTCCTGTGAGTGTTTAGCTCTGTTTACAATTACAGCTCATTATGCTGATTTTATTCTTCTTTTTTTTCCATTGACTTGATTTTTAAGCAGCTCCAGGAATATTTTACATCTATTTTACTATGGTCTATTTTTTTATGCCCATTAAAATTCCCTGCAATCAGAGAGCCTTTCCCCCTCTATTAAAATGGCCATTGCATCTCTGTGTGCATGAGTGTGTGTCATTTGGAGGTGCAAGGGGGATGACTGTTCCATTTGCTTTGCACATTAATGAACGCCGCCCTCTCTGCCTGCCTTTAGGCTCTCTTTCTTAATTCTAGGGCTGTTCACTAATGTAAAACTGTGTTTGATTTTTCCTCTCCTCTCCCTTTCAGACTTGCATATAGCAGTATTTAGCTGTGAATTAATTTTCATGTTTGGATATACCCTGCTGAGGTGAGATGCCGGTGGTGCATAATCAAAATCTGCAACACTACATATGGGCAGATAGGGCTTGTGGGTATTTTCACAGTGCAGATTTGTAGCTGGGCGGGGGAAACTAAAAGCAGGCTGGGTCAACGGGAAAGGGACAAAACAGAAGTCAGCGGCAGCACAATGGGGCATTTAAAACACAAGAACAAATCTATTGTATTATAGAAGGATGTGGAGCAGACGATAACTTTTGCAGTGTGCTGTGCAACTGTGAGTGTGTGTTTGTGATCATGTGCATGTCTCTGGCCATGGGACAAGACACTGCACCCACGGCCACAGCTCAAACACCAGCAGCTCCTAACATAGTGTATCTAATGCTCCTATTTAGCGTTTGGGGTGCAGCGGCGCGTGTCCTGAGGTTTTTGGAAGGGGAGTGTGGATAGCACCGAGTCTGACAGCTGTGCCCCAAACAGGAGACAAAAGCCTGAGGAAGTACCGCATCATCGAAGATGGGACTAAAAGGCATGTCAATTTGCTTGTGGTCTCGCCTATGCTGCCGGCTCCACATTTCACGGTGAATACGGTCCAATAGCAAGCACTACTCGTATGATGCAAGCTTATAAAACTGGGAGGACATCTGAAAACAAATTCCACTCAGGACAAAGCGTCATGTGGTACATTTAGATTAAAGGCAGAAACACAAACTTCTCATTCATAACAGACTTTATTTCAAACAAACAAACGAACAGTAAGAACACAGGCTACCTTTTGTGCATCAGTCCTTTCACTGAAGTTTATTTGTAATCCTTTGATAGGAGGGAGTCTCTTTGTCAGTCGGGACACATCAAAGATAAGCCAATTCACCATGCTGCTTGTGTTTGTGTGTGTGCGTGCATGTCTGTATACTAGTCTTTAACATCACAGCAAGGCATGTTTCTAATCTATCGATTTAACACGCTTAGGTAGCAGGCTGTTGGCTAAACAAATGAACCAGTTGTGAGGTGAAACATCTTCTGTCCTGAAAACCTGGTATGTGTTTGATGCATTGCTAATGGAATTTACAATAGAGGATACAGTTTCCTTTCTGTGAAACACAATTACTATTTCATAATATCATCTATATATATATATATATGTGTATATATATATATGTGTTCTATATATCTTTCATCGTGAAGGCATCTGCACACACACAGTCATACACATCTGGTATATATCTGCGATGAAATACAGCAACAGTAGGCCAAAATTCTGAAGTTAGGAAGGTTGAATTTAAAATCGAAATTTAATCTACAAGCATTTAGCACAGAGGACCAATTTTCATAGATAAAAACACTTTGTTTCCACATGTAGAGGCGTCTCCATTTATGGGTTGGGCTGATAGAAGCAAAACAGATAATAATTACTTGTTTGTTGCTACATCAACTATTAGGTGATAATTAGGCCGAGGCGAGAATTTTAACAGTTCTAAATGGTTTGTTTGATCTGAACATGGGTTCCCAGATGAATATGAGAGTGTGCTGCATTAATTGTTATTGCAAATGAAAGGCCAATCAAGCCTGTGCAAAACTGGATCTAATGGTTTATTAAGCAGTTCTCCTCACTGCAGACTAAACACAAATATTACATGGTCCTCTAAAAATCCAGTGACAGAAATGTCTGAATATGCAAACTAACAGAGCGTGCAAATCTTATCAGGAAGGGAAATGTAAGAAGTCATTGATCTAGGTTAGGCCTGAGCAGTCTATACCAGCAGTAGACACTTCTTCAATAGCACTAAGGAAATTGTTTGATAGAAACTTTGATAGTTTAACTTAAACATAAACTACAATACAGTCATACTGTGTAAGGAATGCACCCAGTTCATATCATATCTCTTGGTGATGGAGTGAGCCACAAGTGACATGCAAAAATTACTTAACAGCTAAAGGCCTAGTGTGGTCCTTCCCTGGTTCACGAACAGTCTGTTATGTATCTTTAGCTACGAGACACTTTAAATAGCTAGTCTTTTAACAGATGTATTGTTGTGTTGCACCACAACATGTGACATGACAACAAAAAGAGCATGGAGTGAGACAGGTTACTGAGTGTACAGATGGTCTGGAATTATAAATAAAAAAAGAAGAGATCGGCACAGAGAAGTGTGGACAAAGGTCTGGCTATGTGAGACCAGAGCCCAATTTCCACTGCGTAGTACCGGCTCTACTCGACTCGACTCGCCTTTTTTGCTTTTCCATTTGGTAAAAAGTACCTGGTTCTACTTTTTTAGTACCTCCTCTGTTGCAGTTCCAAGCGAGCTGAGCAGGTACTAAAAGGCCACGTGAAACGTTGCAGACCACTGATTGGTCAATGCCTGGGCACGCACGGAATATCCCGCACAGCACAAATCAATTGTCGCCACACTCAAACAGCCAAGCTACTAAAGCGACCGTAACAAGCGTAACACAAGCGTTCCTCAGGAGCCCATGCATCGACCCTGAGGAGGTAGCCTACTATCCCGTAATGGAAAACGACGGGCAGAAAAGTACCCGATACCAAGGCGAGTTGAGTCGAGTCGAGTAGACCTGGTACTATGCAGTGGAAATGTGGCTAGGCTTGCCAATATGGCAGATCAGCACAAATATAGTGAAAGTCACTTAACAACTGGACTCAGCTGCAAGGTTTGGGCCACTGCTTGCATTCAGCTATTGGTAAGTAAAGCTGGCATTCAGAAGATTCATAATCATCCACAGACAGTTTCTTGGGTTTTATCAACAGCAATAATAACACAAATATGAAGACTAAACCTTACGCTCTTAATTTCCGCAATAAATTATAAGTAATTTCAATACATACATTTAAAAAACATAAAAAGTACAACCTTAAAAGAAAAAGGTTAAATTCAACTTTTTTTGTGATTGTCTTCATTACAAAGAGGACGTTAAAAATTATCAACAGTTATAGATAAAGTGAAACGAAACATTTGATTGTGATACATTTTTCAGCTATAATCATCCAGTCCTGCTTGGAGTCACATTTTCTTTCATGTTTTCTTCACTGGTGGATCTGAGCTTCGGCGAAACCAACTGTGTGCTTTACTTGGAGCCCAGGGAGGCAGATGAAACATCAGTGAATGTAAACTGAAGATCAAGAGGTACTCAAAAAAGGGTGGTGCCGCCATTCCTGGTATCCATATCAATGACAAGCTTTGTTGGCAAATGGAAAACTAAATATTAGAATGTGTCATAACAGCAAAATAGGAAAACTATCCATCTCTTGGATAAAGGAACTTCCTTTATTATGCCACTTTGTCCACATATGCACACACGCACACACACGCACACACACACACACACACACACACACACACACACACACACACACACACACACACACACACACACACACACACACACACACAGACACACAAACGTCAGGGGATTGAAATGGCTTAAAAATATCCACTGGTTTAAATTAGATCATCAAAAAGCCGGCTGTTGATTTGTTTCCAGTATATGTGTGTGGGTGGGAGAGAACTGAGCTGGTTTCTGACCTCTCATGGGTGCAGCATTGAGTGCATTGGCATCAACTCACTAAAACAATAAGTGCGATGGAGGGTATTTCATAAAAAGTAAATGTGTTTTATTTGAGTAACAATAATACAGCTTTGGTTCCCAAAAAGTTGGGACACTGTGTAAAACATAGATGTTCAGTCTCGGCTGTGTGCATAGTTGCACCTTTTACTTTTTTTTTTTTTTTACAGTCATCCATCCATCCATCCATCCATCCATCCATCCATCTATTCTCTCTAACTGCTTATCCTTGCAGGGTGGCTGGAGCCTATCCCAGCAGACACTGGGCGAGAGGCTGGACAAGTCAGCAGTTGATCACAGAGCTGACATATAGAAAAACAAACAAACACACCTAGAGTCACCAATTCACCTATATTGCATGTCTTTGGGTCGTGGGGGTCGAAGCACCCGGAGGAACCCAAGCGGAACATGCAAAAGTTCACACAGAAAGAACCCAGAACCTTCATGCTGTGAGGCAGCAGTGCTAACAGTCACACCACCATGCCACCCTCGACAGCTATAAGTCAGCGTATTCCATTATGCAGGTAAAACAGTGAAACTCTGTTGTGCGACCTGGCTGGTTATTAGATGTGAATATCAGCGTTTTTCCCATTATCTGAATGAGCTTCTTTTGTCCCATTGCAGAAACATAATTGTCCATAATAGCAGATTTATGTTTTGTACTCATTTATTAATCTGAATCTGCAAAAAAAACAACTAATGATTAACTCACCAAGCACACTGTTTTGTGAATTAAACATAAGAAAAGCATAGCATTTAACAAATCTGTTCACAAGCTACCTCCCGCTTATATCTCACTTATATTTTGTGCATCCCTAAGACATTCAGGAGACAGAATATTCCTACTTCTTAACTCTAGTAACCTGTTAAACCATGTCTATACCCCGTTATTACTCCGCAATGTTATGATGTAGTCACAAAGAGTCTGGCATGATGGAAAAGAGCAGAACCCTCCTCAGTGAGTGTGGCTGTGTCCTTTGAGTGCATTAAACAGGCATTATCTTGTTATGCCAGACAGTTCAGTAGTAGACACCCTGGCAAAGGGCCTCGTAGTAAACTCTGGATGGAACTGCACAGTAGAGCTGGAGTTTTGCAGACGTCCTGGCACGCAGATATGGGTCATGCTAGGCTGCACTCTCCCTCACCCCAGCACCAGAGCCCGTGCTCTGATGAGATTAGCGGCGCAGCAGCCAGGCGCTCCGTGGTGGTAAAACACAAACACCACTGATTACGCGAACATTTAAGTCGGATCTCCTCACACTTCAGCTTGGATCCCCTTGCGCTGGGTCACAAGCGGGTTAGTGTGATGACTGTGCTGCCATTCCATTAACATACATGCCACCTCCATCTTTGCACACGCCATGAACCCTGACGGATTCTAAATAAAAAAGAAAAAGAAAAGCTGATAATCAGAACCGGTGTCATCTGCCACTCATGGTGACTTTCAATGCATGACGAGTGGGACAGTGACACAACTGGTATCGCGGAGTCCTTCACACAAGTGTTATTTATTTGTTTATATGTTACGTAATTATGAAGCCACACAGGTTGACATTTGCTTCCGGTGATTGTTTTGGGGGTTTTTTTGTGGGAAGGTCTGTGAATGCAGTGCCTTAGCCACTGCTACTCTGGGTTAAATCACTGGTAAAAATGGGATTAGGCAGGTTGGAATGCCAGGGTAATCACTCACTGAGCAGCAGCCAGTAGAAAAAGGCCTCCTTAAGGAGAAGGGGTGGGTTTTATATAGCTGAGCGCTTTGATTACTGCTCCGTCTTAAAACCGCATCCGATGAGTAAAGACATGCACTGGTCCTCCCCCACATTTACTGGGCAAGTTGCCCTCCTGGGTTCCTGTAAATAAGTGATGTCACAGCACTTAATGATGCCCAGACTAGACTAAGCTATAGGTCCTGAAAAAAGCTACTACCAGCTTCAACAGTACTATGAGCACGCTGCCTATCTGTCATGTCAACAAAAATGTACTTGTGCACATCGTGCTGTATTTCTCTGTGGGTATGCTGATGATGCAGTTGAAGTTTGGAGTATAATGAACATAATCGAGCGCCTTCTTTTTCATTCTATGACGCCGATAAAGTTCATCCTCAGGAAAAGAAACATTGTCCTCATCTGTGGATCAACTGCTCTGTCCCTAATGAAGATGTTCAGATGGAGAGTGCACAGAAGAAGTAAAAAAAAAAAGACACATTCTTTGAGATTTCTCCTGCTTTTCCCAAACGCAGACTGGTAGTGACAGTTGTTTCCAGTTGCTACGTATAAAGGGCCCATCATAAAGCCCAGCTAGAGGAAACAGGATAAGCGCTTGAGCCAAGGCAGTAAAAATCTCTCTGGGAACTTGAAAGCTGCACAAATGAAGTCTGCGTCTGCCATCTGGAAACAATAAACAAACAAAACCCAGCAGCCAAACAAACACCATGAATGGCAGAGGAAGAGAGAGAGAGAGATAGAAAAGATGTAGAAATGGAAGGAAAGATTGAGAGTGTGAATGAGTGTTATGGAGCGGAGGGTGTCAGTGTTAAGAACATGTGCAGCATGCATCATTAGCAGACACTGATGGGGAGACAGACACAGAGACAACCCTTTGTATAAAGTCTCCTTTGATGCTGGGGAGATGGCCCTGCTGTTTGAATGTGTGTGGCACCACTGAAACCTGGTTCTAATGAAGTACGGTGCCAACAGGAGGCTGCCTGTCTGCAACTTGTGATGTGATGAGAAGTTATAAGTCAGTTCAAAATATGATAAAGTACTAAACACCCATGTAAATCGGACATAATTATTACATTCTCATTTTGTATAAATTCAGTTTTCTGTGGAGGTCTTTGTGTGCTAATGATAATGTAGCTGTGCAATATGGAATTAAATGAGAGAAGTCTTTTTTACTGTGTAGAAGCTGAGAGAAAAACTGCGATCAGTGGAGATATAATGGCGAGCACAAAAAAAACTATATAAAACTATGAAAATATCATCATGGTGAAATGACTCATAAAACATGAAATACAACTTACCATGTAGCATTAAAATACTACATTATTTGTCGACAGGTTTGATCCAGGAATGTGAAAAATTATAGATGATATACTGTATATATATGAAAATATAGCCATTATATGAGTTAAAATAGTTTATCTAGGATATTATATGTACATGAGGATAATAAATGCATTTTATGCAACAGCAGCAGATAATTTACATCAATTGTGACAGCAGCACTTAAACAAATGCAACAGATACTGAGGATGCATCCACAGCTGATGAATAGTAGCTTACCCCATTGACACATTCAATGGGTAAATGTCAACAGAGGCTGATGCCCTTCACAACTATCCATGTCAATGCAGTAAATATTTGCTAGTTCACCTGACAAAAGACCTAAAGAATTAACTGGTTATTACAGTCATTCTGTCAAAGCACTAATTAATTATGTGACATGAAATTCAAATGAAGTAAAGTAGTATTTTTTTCACCTTCGTGACTCATTTTTGTTCATTTTAGCTCACTGTAACAACAACACGACATTATGACGACATACAAAAGAAATAAAAAGGTGTTTTTTTTCTTCTGGGAAGCACAACTTTAGCAGCAGATGATATTCTAGATGACTTCTCCTGTTAGTGATAGTGTGGGACTATTTAACTTCACTTGGTAGAGGAACAAACATCACAGGCTTCCCCCACAGTCCTCATCACAAAGCACAGTGTCAAGCCTGACACCGAGGGGTTAGACCAAGAACTGCAGCCATGAGGCCACAGCACAGACCCATGTACTATTACAGACAGTCCCACCTATAGGTGTGCATGTGCTTAAGCAAACATGTCAAAGCAAAATGGCACAGAGAGCCACGCACACACATATATGCACGCACACACACACACACACACACACACACACACACACACACACACACACACACACACACACACACACACACAACCCCCCTGCTGTTTCTGGTTAACAAACACTCTACTATAAAAGCAGGTCTCTTACTCATTAGGATGCTGTGTATCAGACAGGAAATGCTGGGTAAATTACACCTCATCGCCCTGGAACTAGCCAACCATCACCATGGCAATGAGCCAACCTCAGTGTCGTGAGAAGACCAAAACATCATCGTGGCAAAGGGGGAAAAAAAGGGCAGGATAAGTTTTCCCTAGTATCTGATAAAAAAAAAGGCTTTTAGTCAGTGACGCAAATGTATACCTACAAGTTTCTGAGGTGTAAATTGAACCCAAATCTGTATCTATTTAATCGCCAAAACAACCCCTTTGGCCTTTTGACAGTGGAGCTGACTCCAAATCTGGAAGCAATATCCTGCCCACACGCAGCTCTGACTGCTACCCAATTAATGCTGTATGGGCTAAACTGTACCAGCCCAACACACTCTTTATTAGAAATTGTTAGTCATACCTACAGTAAATTCATTAAAGTTCAGCAAATTGATCAACACAGCCAACAACTGTCATGATAAACAAAAAGAAACGGGGTGGTCTCTCTGAGGAGGTCTGTGTGTAAGATTGAAAATAATTAAATATCTATCCCCCCCCCCAAAAAAAAACAGACTATAGCCTTAACATGTAAATAGATAATGGATAAGTAACCAATAGGTGTATGAAAACTACACTGCAGCAACCACACAAAACTGATTTTGGAGGAGTTTGAGTCAATAAAAGTGTGTAAATTCAGCCGATAGCTGTAATCAGAGATTTAAAAAACAAAACAAAAAAAACATTAGTTAACTATAGCTCTGTAATTTTTTTCAACAACTCACACCAGTCTTAAAAAGGATAATTTCATCAAGGCACTTATACTGGCTCATGTCGGTAAAAAAAAAAAAAAAACCCACAAGTTTCTCTACTCAAGTTATCATTATTATAACTATTTCCCCACTTCTCATTCAATCGGACTGCCACGCTCAAACTCTTAACTGCATAAATCACTTGTTAGCCGAGTCCACCTAAAGCTTCCAGAACAAAATTCTTTTGTTGCATTATTCACACATTCCTCCCTCGCACTGTTTATACAGATGCGATTCCATGTGCACTCTGGGGTCCGGAGAACTCCTACACTGAAGCCAAAGATGTGCCGTTGATCAAAGGCTTCAGTGCTAGAGCAACGACACTTGTTTTGGTTGGAGTATTTTTTCTATGAGGATACAGGGTAACATATCCATCTGTTGACCGCATGGATCCACCTTGGTCAGCGCTGGGACAAGTGTAGGCCTCTCTTCTCTGCCATCCCACATCGCTCCTTCAACTACGTTTACTCAGCTGGTCACCACGCCAGTCACCGGAGCTTTGTTTTCACATAGCAACATGTGTTACTTAATGCTCTGTAACACATTTCAAAGGCAGGACTATAGCTGGGTCAACACCAGGTAATAGAGCGATTTATTGATTCATTGACTCAAAAAAAAATACAAAGAGTGAAGAAATGCCCCTTTAGGCACTGGTGAATCCATCCACAGGCAGTGATGTTGCGGTGCAGATTTAGTTTTTAGTTTCATGTATTTGGCTAAAATGATCTAATTTCAGCTTGACAAGACACATAGAACATCTCATACACAAGGGACAAAGAGGAACATACACTTCTTAAAGTGGCAGCACGGTGAGGCAATAGCCATGAATGCGACTAGCAAAAAAGATTACACAATAGTTCAGGAAAGGTATTGACAAAGCTGCTTGACCTCACTATGTTAAGAATTTGGCTACACAGTCACCTTGGTTGTTTTCTTGCTTGATTGGATTATGGCCACACACCTCAAGCTCAGCCTCCACCACCAATCAATGAGGAAATGAGGTGTCAACACACTGGTGTTTATTCAACACTCATTTATTTTTCTACCGGAAGCCGAAGCTAGCTCGATCACAGAAGACAACAGATGACCTGAGGGATTTACTTAAAGCATTCAGAATAACTTCTCATTTCTAATAGCATTAAAAACAAGAGAATTGTGATGGACATGTGCCAATTATGTTTACAAATGATAATCTGTTTGTTTCTGTATTATTTCCTTTAACTGCATTAAAGGTAAAGTCATCTTTCAATTTCAAATAGCCATTTTGCTGTGAAAAAATAATCCCAATAACACTTTCTGCTAACATTAAGAGAATATACTGTTAGAAATGTACACCAAAGTAATGTCTTGTCTTTTACAACTAAGAGTATGGGGCTTTTGAACTTCAGGCTGTGCGTCCATATGACCAAGCTAAAGGAATCGGTAATGGGAAGACACCAGGAAGTCTGTAATGCTTCCAGTCAGCATGAAGTGTCATCAAAATAAAATTCTGCACAGGAGCTGCTGCTTTAAAACAACTGGGGCAATTGAAAATTCCCCTCCCAAATTATGCTAAATGCCGCATTATAAACATTCTAGCATGACTGCCAAGTGTCTGCACTGCTTTATGCCCCTTATCTTAATTGAAAACGTTATGGGGGTGCATTACACTTGGGGTTTTTATAAGCTGTGCTATAAAGCCCTAGCAGGCCCTGAGAGGGGAAACTGCCCATTAACTTATAAGGTCCAGGCCTTGGCTCTCTTAATTGACAACCTCTAGGCTACTTTCATCACTTGTCGACTTCATAGCAGCAGTCAATGCTTCCTCCAGGATGCTGTTGCATCTTTGACACAAGGGTGTTTGTGACAAAGAGCAGTCTGCCGCCAATGCCAGGGTGAGAGCTCTAGGCTGTCCATAAAACAAGCACACACATTCCTCTCCCTAGTTGCAGTCATCTTGGAGGGCTGTATTTAACCATGTAGGTGCTGCTTCCCAAAAAAACACCAGCCAAAATTCAACATGAATTCCATTAGGAACGGAGACTTATTGTATGTTAATTCTGCATGCATATCATGAATGTCTTTTCAAAATATCCAGAAAGATATTTTCACTTTAGAAATTAATTTAAAATACTGCAAGACAATTGACAGACGCTGAGGTAAAAGGGCGATAATTGAAAATTGAGAAAATACTCTATTTCTAATCTGTTCAGGTTATCACCACAAGCACAAACACAAAAAGACACACGCACACATACAGAGGAACACACACACACACACACACACACACACACACACACACAGGCGTGACAATCACTTCACCATCTGATTTGGCAGGATCATCAGCTTTATGCCTCTGGAAATTCATGAGCTTTGAATTAGTCACATGTCACAATGTAGATTACCAGCACAAACACATTACTCGAATATTAAACCCACTTAAATTCTTTACAACCAGCAAACAGTCTGAATTTTTTTCTTGACGTAACATTTTAGAAATGCAAGACTATTATGCATGTAAGTGTATTCACTTATTTCTTAAAGGACTACTTGAGCTATTTAGTACAGTATTGTATTTCCATGAAGTGGAAGGGGACGTACAAGACATTGATTTTAAATTCCTATGTTGTGTATTGCTGGATTAACAATTAACAAGGATGAAAAACAAAGAAAAATGATCAAAGTAATGAATTGGTTCATGAAATAGTTAAATAAATATAGAATTGTGGATTAAATGATTTAAATGCCTAAAAACATGATTGCAGTAATAGATGTAGTCTTTTTGGGTACATCACTGATTTTTCCTTCAGATTAAAATGTGATTGGTCTATGTTAGGCTCAGTTGTTAAATTGGTTTCATCTTGGCTTTGTTTCATGTGTGTAAGCGATGACAACATTCCCATTTGAACAGTAACAATGACGACAACTTTTCCATTTGAACAATATCGACGACAACATTTCCATTTGAACAATAATGAGGACAACATTTCCATTTGAACAATAACAACGACGTCAACATTCCCATTTGAACAATAACTGTGACCAACATTTCCATTCAAGCGACCAACATTCCCATTCGAACAATAACAACGACAACATTCCCATTCGAACAATAGTATCGATGACAACATTCCCATTTGAACAATAACATCAACGACAACATTCCCATTTGAACAATAGCATCGACGACAACATTCCCATTTGAACAATAGCATCGACGACAACATTCCCATTTGAACAATAAGGACTACAACATTCTCATTTGAACAATAACAACGACTGCAACATTCCCATTTGAACAATAACAACGACTGCAACATTCTCATTTGAACAATAACAACGACTACAACATTCTCATCTGAACAATAATGACTACAACACTCCAATTTGAACAATAACATGAACAACAACATTGTCCCATGATTTAACCCTCTGAATGAAGTCACTATAAAGTTTGACAGGAAAAATGAAAACAAAATCTGTCAAAAATAAAAGGCTAATCATCACCTCTCGAAAAAAAATGATAAAATAGTTTGACACAACCTAATTAAGTCTTGGGCAAAGTACATTCAACAGTATGAATAGAGCAGGTGTTTATTAAACAATACAATTATAATTCAGAATGGAAGCACGCCTAAAGGCTTTATAAATCATTTGGAGGAGGAATAAAGGATAGAGGCATATGGATTTAAACTAGCCAGAATAAGCATGGTTTATTGTGGAACCGGCCTTTCTAAAGCTCATTAAAGATGTCACAAACAAGTAGCTACAAACAAGTGTACTCTTCGTCATTTTGGCTCACACGACAGCCATATAATATTGGAAAAACACTGATGCTGTACCTCACAACCTCACAAAACAAGTGACATGAGACCAACAGCTGCCACCGTGAAACGAAGGGGAACTTAACCAACATTAGAAACGGGAAATTTTGCAAGTTGCGTTTATCAAAAGACAAGCGCACATTTCGGATAAACAGGTGAAAAGAAAAACATAAACTGACTTACTGAGGAAGAAGTCGTTTAACAGCTCTAGTTATGTGCGCAGCCATCTTTCCCTCGGTGACGCGAAGAACACCAAGAAGCGATTGGCTGCGTAACCTTTTTTCACAGTACAGAGCGAGCTATGTGATTGGCTATAGGAGAGAGAGGGGCGGGCTCTGAGATTCTACTCGCACATGTGAAGGTAAACAGCGGACGAACGGTGGGAGGGTACTGCTGTGGAGAGAGGAGGAATGAACAGTAATGCTAAAATGTCATTTATTTTAAAAGGTGATTCTAAATAAGTAACATAAATCACATGAAATGAACTATACGGTTCGTAAACAGTGTTGATCTAAGTCAGTAATAGTCTGTGGTTCCTACATGGTGCATCACAGATGGTCTCTGCAACCCCTTCAGTGCCCTTCTGCTCTGTAAGTCAGACGGACTGAGGCTTGCGATAGAGAAACGCAGGAGAGCAATAACAGTGGTGAGGGATATGAGCACAAGGCATGTCACCCCAGGGGTTCTCTCTCACAGCAGTGGTGAATTACTACCACTACCATCAGCCACGTTCATGTATGGACTAAAAATGACAAGCACTATTTGGCATGATCAGCTAGGGATTTACTGCAAATATCAGTCATTTGGTGTATTTGAATGTACTGTATGTATGTATGTATGCACTGTATGTACTTTACGTTAGGATGGTTGTAGAGCCAAATGCAAATGTTTATTTTTAACTACTGGTAAGGGGACTCTCAAAAAAGGGGTCACATAGACATTGCTTCGCTTTTACAGGACACAAGGTAATTAATTTGGCAACCACTGATATAATGTGACTAGTGCTCATATTTAAACCCCATGGTAATTTTTGTTGGGTAAGTAATATTCTCAATAAATGTGGGTTTTTTTCTTCCTTCCAAAGGCTGGAAACACTTAAACCTACCAACTCACAATTGGTTTTCATACACTAAATCCGAAATACATCTCACGGTGCTTTCTGCTTCTCCAGTACATCCATGATCAGATAACAAAATTTGGATTATGTATGAAGATTTTATCCCTTAACAAAGGAGGCTTATGTGCGGATCCATTCCTACATGGGATAAAAATGCAATGGAGTTGGAAAATTCCATCCATGGGTTACTTGGAAACTACTTCTTTCCCTCCCCCTTCCGTTCATTGAACACAATTGTTGTCTACTAATCCAGTTTTGATAGCATTTGGCACACTTTCTTTGGATCACAGCAAGATGCTCAACTTCCATTCTGGTCTCCCCTAGGAACCTCTGAGCCCAAGAAAGCAGCCGACATCAGGTCGCGCCAGAGCATGGGGGTTCTCTGTATCCTTATAAAGCACAGAAAATTATTTTTTGATTCAAGTCATCCCTTGCCACATGCACACACACACACACACACACACACAGACACAGACACACATACATTTATTCTGTCTGTACTCAATCTGTTATGTTGTTAAATGTTGCAATCACCTAATGACCCTCCTGTATGGCAATAGAATATGAAATATTGTGTCAAAGGCAAAAGCTTTTTCCCTTTGTCCACGCTCTGTACTCCCTGATTCAAATGGACAATGCATCACTAGGCCTTGATGCCTCAGAAGTCTGGGTTCATTAAAATCTTGAATGAGTGCCAAAGCTGTAGTCATAGATAAAAGATATGAAAGGATAACGAAATTTATGGATGGCGAGTCACCGCCTCTCCCTGGCATTTATAATAAACAAATTGTATCTGTTTCCAATTTAAATTTCTCATTATACTGTGACTTTTGGAAAATGCGTTTTGATTTACTAATATTTTATCTAAAAAAAAACTGTATAATTGATTAGTTTTACATGGCTCTGATTTTAATGCTGATCGCCTGCCTTCCCTAACACCCATCACCACACCCTCCCCCACAGCCCAACACTTACCAAAAAAACCATCTGAACAGCTTCTGAGGCACATTAACATCATATAAAACGAACCTACATATCAAACAGTTTTTTTTCTGATAAAATAATTGGGTTTAACCAGCATAGAATCCAATTCATCCCTTTGAAAGAAACTTCTGTGAGGTCACCAAAAAAGAAATGGTGGCATAGACTTCACAGCCCAAGTGAGGGAGATGGATATCAATGCAGTATGCCAGCAATGGCTTTATTAACCCATGGCTAAATCCCATCACACAAATGTCAGTGTATCCGTTATGAAACCATGACATTTAGATCCAAGGTCTCCATTGTGGTTTTAGAGAGAGCTGATGTTTGTCCATTCTTTGCATCCATCAAGCCTGCGCCTCACAGCTAACTGTACTCTAAACACAAAAGGTTAAAGATCATAAGGGCTTATGTGTGTAATTTTATTGCATAATACATACTGCTTGTGTAATATTTCATGATAGTACATTCTTCTTTATTATTACATAAATACAAGATAGATACAAGATTTAATCATTTCCTTAATATGTTTTTTTCTGTACAATACAGTGTGCAAAGATTTGTGTTAATGGCACATTTAGTCAACTAATAAACGGATATCTGGAAATGTTTTTCTTACTAACATTTTATAAAAGTAGATTGGCTTTAAAAGTGATTTTTTTTTTGGCAAAAAATATTGCTAAATTTCACCAATTTTTTGTATAGTATGTTGACTGTTTTGAAAAGATTCTTTTTATAATGAAATTACAAGTACCACAAAATTTAATGGTGACATTTTAGCACTTATTTTAACTCAATTCTTAAAAGCAACATGCATTGCATTAAATGCTCAGCAGCTTCCATATTTCTAACATAATCTGACAAACTTCTAATGTACCATATACAGTATCTTTCTTCTTCAAATGTCACCACTGTCACCGCAAACACACCAGCACAAGCCCGATCTGACACATAACGACCATTCAGGAGTCATGTGTAATTAGGAGCAAAAACCACATTCAAGAGCAATGCGTCATAAAGCTCTCATGTTAAGAGCGCAGCACCTATAAGTCACTTGGCTGAGAATCACAAGATGTTTAATTATTGCCTCTTTACATTAGGCTGGATCCCCCCCACAGGCATAAGTTTCGGGGTCAGGCTGTGGGGTGGTGGGCGAGCGAGGGGGCCGGGACTGGTGGAGATGGTGATGGTGAACTCCTTCATTTAAAAATCTCTTTCTGATTCTCTCTTTTTCCTACCAATGGCAGTCAAGGAAAAGAATTACAAATGATATCATGACAATTTTTCACGCTCTTCAAACCAGTGATGTTTTACCGACTCATTTGCTATGATACCTTGTTACGAATCCAGCTGTGAATCAGAGACGTGTCATGGGGCTAGAAGCCCACCTCCTGCTGAGCCTGGCCAATGACCTGGAAGGCAATAGGGGATGCCAGTGCCTGCAGCATGTGCTGCACTGACAAAGCAGCAGGGCACCGTCAAAAACCCTCTCATACAAACTTTGCAGATCACTCCGTTTTTAACAGATGAGTAAGCACTGGTGCTGACTTTTTTTCTCTGCCCTAACACAAGGTTTATAGATTTCCCTTTGCGAGGCTGTGGCTCCGGTTGACACATAGCAAAACCCTTGTCCACAAGGGGAATCGTGCAGTGGTGGATCTGGGATAGAAGTATGCAGATAGCATGTGGCAGGGTCACTGCGCAGGTTAAGCAACAATTCAGCTGAGTGCCTGTAAAGGAAGTGGAGTATGGTTGGCAAAGACCAGCACACCAGCAAAAATAGCCACATAATCCACATTAAACTTTGGCCTTTGAACATAAAATACAATTTCCCCTCTATTTTTTCAGTAGAGCAGCTCTAAGACTTTAACATAAAAAAAAATATTTTTGAATAGTTCTTTTCTCTTCTTGCAATCCCAAATAAGCATGTAGGAACACTTAGAGCTATTTCTCTATAAACACATCTATCAATATGGTGTAATTCGATTAGACAAAGTAAACTTAATCCATTCATTATTTTTTGCATTCTTCAACAAGACTTCAATGAGGTGAAGGTTGTTTGGGTTTCCAGATGAGAGCCCTCACGCAATCCCAGGCCCTGACGACTTCTGCATTACCAGAATAATGCAGCCGGGACTCATGGAGCTGAGTGTGTCAGGAGGCATTAGCCTTCATAGACCAAAGATGGTGGACAAAATCAGACGGCGACCCCTGACCCAATCCACCGCCAAGTTACTGACCCAGCTATGATGGGAGAAACAGACAGAGTGAGGGAAAGAGCAATGCTATAAAGAAAATTTTAAAAATATTGGGGGAAACTAAAGTGAGAAAAGTAAGATGAGTCTACACATTGAAAGACAAGGAAGATAACAAGAGAAGGAAGGAGAGACAGAAAGACAGACTGAGCCTCTGAATTTTCTGCATGTTAGCCAAATCACAGGAAATGGTTTTAAGGGCTTTTTTCCCTTTCGGCTCACTCTGATTCCCCCTCTCTCACTTCATTTAACTGAATTAATGAGCAGGTCTAGCCAGACCTCAGAATATTAACTTCCTGGGCACCCGTTATTTTGTCGAGGGATTGAGTTTTGGTCAAAGCTTTGGTCAAAGCTCAATCTCAGATAAATTTAAATAAAGAAAACAAAAAAAAAGAAAGATGAAATCACAACACTGTTTCTAAGATCTACAACTAGAATTGTAGTATGTACTGGATGCGAGCTTAGAAACTAATTTTCCTATAATAGTACTCATCTCAGCACTCCGAACAAACACAGTGGGATTATAGCTTCGCAACATAACACTGGCAGATGAGAAACACCAACATCAGAGAGGACCTAAAGCTGTGTACACATGGTCACCTCAGGACGGCACAATGTCAATGCTGGACACCCTCTGTGCACTCCGTTGAATGCATCTCTGTGATGCTACAGCCGACAGTGTTCCCATAGTATGCTGTGGGCTATATCATACAGGACACAGCATTATTGCAGCACAAGTAGTTCAAAAATGTGGTGCTGTTATTTAACGGTGAAACCCAGTGGCAAGAAAAGACCTGATTATTTCCATATGTTGTACATCCCATCTGATTTATGAAATGATATGAGTTCATTCATTATTCATATCGATAGTGGAATTATTACCATTTTCCCATTGGGCTTGCCACTGACACCATAAACATTATGAAATCACAGTTCGCCCAAGGCATTGCCGCTGCTGTGAAAAGTGGTCACATTTGACTAGTTAGCACAGGCGTGCAGTACTCTGGAGACAAGCACTAAATGGCATACAAGTGACCCGTGAATTTTTAATGCAAGCAAAGTGGTGACAGTATAAGACAAGTGACAAGGAAGAAAAATGACGGTGGAACTGAGTATTACTGAGGCATGCTCTGCTTAAAACTCCGGGCCGAGTCCTGCTGTTTCTGCACCCTGAGCTGGTACAGGAGCAACAGTACATTCAGTCATGCTCTCAATCTAAATGCAGTCCAGATCCCAAATGTACTGCTGTCACACCAGGATCAACACACAATCCGAAGGTTCGATTTTGCAGATGCACTATGATTATAAAGCTAGATTCAATTCAAATTAATAAGGATTTTTACACAAGAGCATACTTAGTTGTAAGCTACTGTGTCACAAACTTATCATGGCCTTTTCACCACTGATCTAGTTATGAACAGAATGAGCTACAGGATAACCCGCTTTGTTCCCTTCTTTTCTCCTCCAGTGATGGCCAGCCTGTAAAACCAGGATGTGTTGGCACCTTTATGATATAAATACTCACACACCCAGGGCATGAGAAAGCTGTCAACAGAACATTTGTTTTCCATTTTTCGCCAGCCAAAGCTGAGGGGGGAAAAAAAAGGAGACAAGGCGTTAAAAATGTACCGCAACACTAACTATTTTGCCCCTTGGTGAACTTTGGTGCTTAAACAGATGGGGCTTGAATTGGTTCAGTTTTATTTAGTACGACAGGATTTTTTTTTTTTTTTTTTATTCGAGCGCTCACCTCCGTGCATGCTTAGCTGTGGTTGGCACATGCAAACTAAAGGCATGAAAAAACACACGCCGTACATCCATACATGCTTGATTATGTACTGTATGTGTGCTGACACACGTGCAGCAGCTGCTATCACTGTTCTCTCCTAAGGTCCATTCATGACTTAACGTTTTGCTGGTTGGAAAACACAAGTGCATGTCAAGTGAACTGAAAGACAAGAGATGTCAGAGGTGCGTGAGCTGACCCACGCATGAAAGTAAGCTATTATGACCCCACCCTCCCTCCAACCTACCGTAAATAGATCAAAGCACATCTGTTTCTGTGTGCAACAGCCACACATCTATAATTGCAAACTGGCCTTAATGGCTCAGAGCAACACATCAGATGCTAAGCAGTTTGGACACAGGAGATGCTAAAGCATATGAGCGGAGTGCAACCATAAGTAATCGCCGGACAAGGAGCTCTCTGGAGCAGTGGCGGCTGTCTGGTCTCTCGTGGACTGAAATAGATATCACAACTTCAGCCCAGGGACGGAGGCCCTGAGGGACCAGAACTGACCACACAGCTGGGATTGGGGAGCAGGGGTTGACCAGTGGTCAAAAGAAGGGACACCATTGGGATGAAAGATAGGTGTGGAGAGTTGGTTAAGTAATTAGACCAATGTGGCTGGAGAGGGTGTAATCAAGGAATAGAAGCAAATTATATTATGAGCAAAAGATTGTACTTTAACCAAATTAGAGATGCCAAATAGTTAATGGTTTGAAATGAAGTCTAGAAGAGTCCAAGCTGGTCTTGGCTGAGTGGATTAAGTACTGAGTGACGAGAGAAGCCTCAAGTTGGCCAGTTGTCACAGTATGACACTGATTCGACCTAATGAGCGTAGGGCTGTCACTGCACATCTGCATCTCATTCACTTGTAGAATCTGGCAGACTCGAAACCTGCTGGAGTCGCTGCTAGATTCTGGAATCCAAGACACCTCCACCTCGTCGCATCAGCCCCACTGCCAGATTATCTAACAGGAACCTAACAAAATACCGTGTAGCACAAAATCAAACATAACAACAGCACACAGGCGTTTTGAGTCACGCCTTGTTATCCACCTAAAATAATAAGGCATAAGACAGGTATTTTGCATTCAGTGAAACAACTTGAGTGACAGCAATTTTGATCTAAATTCGGAATTGTAACAAAATAACACCACCGTATTGTTTGACACATTTTACTTACATGCATTTCATTGCTTGTAATTGCAAACAGATCCTATTATCATCTCCACCAGGGACGTTATGTTTTCACTTGTTGGTTGGTTGGTTGGTTGGTTGGTCAGTCGGGTGGGTTGGTGGTTGGTTGGTTCTTCACTAGGATTACACAAATACTTTTGTTCAGACTTACACAAAAACTGGGTAGAAGCAAGGAAAGAACCCATCAAATTTTAGTGTGGATCAGGATAAAGAAACTGATCCTGGAATTTTTATCCTCTTTCTTTAACGTTACTAGATAGAACATTTCCATTTAAGTTTTCCCTATTTTCAAAAATTACTGAACCACTTTCCTTGTACTTTATGGAGGGGCGGGGCATGGGTCAGACAAGCAGAACGGACATGTGTAAGATCATTCGGCCAACCAGAGGTTTGAACTCTACAGAGTGCCATTATAGTTTTTTATATGCAACACTTTTTTTTATTAATTCACTTCCTTTTTTTTATGATCCAACTACCCAGTCATCATCAAACCTAAAATGAGTATGGCTTCCTTATTCATTACATGGTAAATTCTCAATCAAATGATACCCCATAGGTATCTTACATTCATTTATAATAGCAAATGCCACATTATTTTTAACTCGCTCTCTATGATTCAGAAGATGAAATGTTACAGTAATGGAACCGGAGTGTATGTGGTTGGTATGAGGATTTCTGTTGATCAGAAGAGACAACAAGACAACGAGGAAGACTGTATGTCCCATGTGTGATGATGATGATGATTAGGTCGTGGTGTCTCTGATCTGCAGAGGACAGCAGACTTCCCATCTGTCCTGACTCCGAAAGCGTCACTGTAGACCAAGCAGCTCCTCAAAAATTCCTTGTGGGCATCCTCCTGGAAAATAGCACAAAGGTTTACTAAACATCATTGTAGCGGTGGCACCAATTATTGTTAATATACATCAAATAGCCTCAGCCGAGTCCGAGTAACAGACTGATCACTCCAATGACGGCAACTGTCAGTCTGCTCCCCAATGAAGAGAGCTGTTGAAATAATTAGTCCATGCCCTGTCAATAAAACAATAATACAACAGCCGAGACGACATCCAAAATATGCACATCGCCTCAGATGACCTGAAAACCTGCCCTGGCACAGACCGGAGAACAAGGCAGCATCTTCAGATGTGGCTACAGATAAATACAGGCTTTGTTTAAGTGTAGTGTATATAGGCTGGGGTAACATCAGTGAGGAGGAACAAGGACCAAAAATACAGCAGCTGTTGGGATTTATTTGACCTCATGTTCATGAGTTTTGATCCATCCATACTGCCTCTATGAAGCTATGAGTTAAGGATCTGCTGTACCCAAAACCTGCATATTAGGCTTCATTGAAATTAAAAAGTGAGCTAAACATTTGCAGCATAATTTCTTAAAGCTTTACACGTTACCTTGACACCAAACCATATGAGAGAAAGCAGAAAAGCAAAATTGAAACCCCGGGTCATATTCATATGTGTATACAGGTGAAACATTGATTGTCACAAAAATTGAAGACAAAACCAGTAGAAGATGAGGAGATACCCAAGGCCAGATGTCAGAGCTCAGAGATGGAAGGATTGTTTTACTGTAAATCCTGAAGATGGTGCTGCTCAGCTGCATTTCCTGTCTTTTCAGGTTTTTAAATATAAAATAAGTAGAGGTATACGCCCAAAATCACACTGCACTGAAATCTTGTGAGACTCTATGCTGTTTAAAAGAGCCTGACCAAGTGACTAAATCCCCACCAGCCTCAGGGGCAGCTGACCTCTGATTCACCTATGGATGGGGAGTGGTTTCATTGGAATGAGAATCAATGATTTATCATAGTAATTAAGTCTTTTAGAAGTGATTAAGTCAGTCAAACTTCAAAAACGTTATGTGTCTGTGTCTGCAGTGTGAGTCTTTGTTGCTAGATTGATTATGACGACCAGGATTTGCTCTTTTTCTCCACAATTCTAGCACTGTATTCATTATTCAGTTATCAAATAGGCCATTGCACACACATGCATTCATGCTGCATCTTATTTTATCAAACACTACAAGGAACTGTGCTTACTGTAATTATTTTTGCTTTGCAATATCGTCCTTTTTACGTAGGCTATACATATTCCCAGCCACTGTGGCTCGATGAATGTTATGTATGGCAGGTAAACGTGCTCATCTAAAATAGCAGTAATAGAGCACAGAGAATATTCTTTAAGATGTGTCAAATGAAGAGTGGTGCTTTTAAAAATATTAGGTCATAAGTAATATTTCATTGAGATTAGTTATGTCTGTGTTTTGTTGTGTTGAAGCAAGCCCCAGGATTTATCTTATTCAATTTTGATCAATTTCAGTGATTCTTCATAGAGGAAAGTGATTTTTTTTTTATGACCATTGAGCCTAAAAATTAAGAGACAGGATGAATAAAAACAACACTGAAGGCTTTAAGAAATAACTACAATGCTGTTTTTGCCATACACATACGCTCCTTTTTAATGTATGTGTAAATGTATACTTTTACATTGTGGTACAATATCATTGAATGGCACTAATACCACAGCCCCCTTTAAATCTTGATGTGTGTCTCAGTGTGCTGTGTGCTTTCCTTTTTTCTTTCTTTTTTTTGTTGTCGTCTGAAGCTACAACAAAGCTTTCTCTGTCACAATGTTTTTGATAAAATGCCCAAAACCCATAAGCAACTTCTGAGGTACTAAAAATGATGCCTCTGGCACCAATGATCAGACCACAAAAAGTCATTGAACTCCATCCTTTTTCAAGTCTTAACAATCAAGAAAACGCTGAAACCCTCAATGTGTGCAGACCAATCAGAGCTTACCATCTGTGGGTGCTCTTGTGAGTTGTGTATATGTGTGATGAGCCCATTAAACTGACTTTACGTACCATGAGACTTTCTTAAATGTGGGAGAAAGGTGGAACTCACAGCATGTTCATGGGTGTGAAGTCAAAAGGACACCAGGCACGATGAGCTGGTGTGTGTTTTTCACAACCAGCCACACTAGTGTCATCACTGTGACACGTTACATTAAGAAAGACTCAGTATGAATGAAAGGGATAGTAGGCATTCTTTGAAATGTTGTCCACAGACACCTTTGACGTCCTATAATGATGGTCCTTCACAGTCACATAGCCTCAGTCAGTGCAAGAACGCTTTTATCTTCATCTTATAACCATCGCACCAATTAAACATGATGAGTGGAGGATCCTAGAGTATCCTAGTCTCTGTGAAGCAAAGGGTTTAAAAGTGTTGGCTGGAAGAAGAAAAAAAAATAGCTCATCAGTGGTAAAGGTGACAAGCGAGAAGCAAAGTGTGAACGGAGAGTCTTCACACGAGCATGGTGCTGGAGCAGGGGACAGGGCCTGAGTGGGGCAGGCAGCGGCTGATGCAGAGGGGGAGATAGTGATGATGAGAACAGACAGGAGCCACATGAGGCCCCCTGACAATGCAGGAGTCCCCTGCGGTATGTCCAGCAGTCTACTTATGCACACACACACACACACACACACACACACACACACACACACACACACACACACACACACACACACACACACACATATAAAGATGCATTAATACTTGCATGTACTCAGGCATGCGATTTTACAACTGGAGTTGTAGATTTGTTTATTATCTGTTATTATCAAATGATAAAAATGTAACACATGATGTGAAAGCTCAATGAAAAATAGTTCATAGCCTGACATATATTGCTCAAATTAATTTAGCTCTTCACCATTTCTCTCTGTTTTGTGATGATTGCACGCCCTCTAGTGGTGTTATGTTTTAAAGCACTTAACTCCGGAAGCCTGCATTGCAACTGCACACAGGCATTTACAGTAAAGTACTTTTTTTTTTTTTTTTTTACATCTCTATGTATTTAAAAAATCACCATTGTCCATCAATATACAACAGTAGTGTTATTATTCGGCTGTTGAATTGATCTGCAACAGCACAGTGAATTCGCTTTTGCTAAACCAGATTTGCACTTATTTATTTGTGGGGAAAGTTTCATACACAATTCATTTTGGCAGTGAAAAAACATCCCAAATTTAGTCAGGCACCATTTGTGGAAACCACGCTGGCTACTCCACACACGTTGTGAACACCAGAAGTCAATCCCAGTTTGCCTCACCAACACACCACTGGTCACCCTCCACCATGAGGGTGCCTTTAAAACGATATGCCTTCTGGGGTGTTCTTTTATAGGCTGCAGTTGCAACACGGACTATTGTATAATTCTCCTCGAACCAGTTTGTTCCCCCTTCTCCCCCCACCCCCTTTTTTTTAGCCCTCCCCTGACTTAACAACCAGAAAAAGGTCACATTTCTGAGAAGTGACTTCCATGCATGTTCCATGCTGTGTCGTCACTTTCAATTTCCTAAGACCTTTCATGTCACAAACCCATCAACCCACAAAGGTGCAAACACACCACACACTACTATTTACACCATTTCCATGGCTCTGGTGTGATACACAAAACAGAATACTGTTAAACAAAATGCGATATGTTCTAAGCAGTCCTTTTAAATGGATTACATTTAGGCATTTTTAAGAGCAGTTACTCAAAAAAAAGGAGAGGCTTTGTTGCACTTTCAAGCTTTACTTTGAAACCATCATGGCGAGCCTGTTTAAAATATGTGCATATGTGCAACATGTATTATGTTTGAAGTTAAAATAAATACATTTCTTAATTTAGAAAGTGAAAATGCATGATCATCTCCCATCTTTTCATGTCCTCCTATGTGCATTCGGACTATTTAACACCGAGAGACCCTCAGGACATGTACAGTAGCGGGCCCTCAATAAACAACTGTCTCGTCCTTTTCCAGTACGCCGTTCAGATGATACAACGTGTTTAACCGCACACAAAATTAATGGAGCATGAAATGCAGGCTGAAGTGCACCAGGCTCCTAACCTGCAGGTGACATTGTCTACATGAAGTTCTCATTGTGACCTAAGTGAGCTGTATTATAACCACATCTGACTGGTGACAATTAGTGACCTTTTGCCTATCCAGCAGCCATCCATTTCAATTACACCAACCTGAAAAAGCTTTAGTGGGTGAATAAGATGAGATACTGTAGCCACTTTGCTTCTGTTATACTTCTACTCTTAGCTGGGCCATTGTACTGTCCTGCTAGTCTTGCAGTTCTTTAATTTAATGACGCACACTGCTGTAAAATGTCTTATATCAAATGTGTATTTTACAGAGCCCCTTGGATCAGCGGAGAAAAGAGAGGTTTTTAAAGAAAGAGCATTAATGGTTAATTATGTCTTTGAATGGTAATGTGAACTCTACTGAGTAACTGAGCTTTTCTCTGAAATGTCAGCCAAAGTTTTCTTGGTCCAAAAGTGTCTACTTTAGATAAATGTAGAGAGAATGTGCAAACTGAGTCAGTTTTAGTTGTGGAAATGAAGCTTCTGCACTTTCCTTTTCTCTCATGTTTAAACTCTTCTCAGAATCTCACATTGTGCTTTTTTCGGTTTAGATTGTTTGCATGATTTTAATCTTTTTTTGGGGTGGTTGGTGGTTGAGATGTATAGAGACGAAACCTTTTTCAAACTGTAGTGATTCATCCACATATCACAGGATTGCGACTGTTTTGCACAGACGGCTCCAGCTCTTAAATCCTCCATCGGCTCCACTTCAGGCCTGCCTGACTTCACCTCAGCCACATAGAGAAACCTCAGAGTGAGACACAGAGTATAAAACCTCACACCCTATCATTTCATCTAACCTTTCTCAGAAACACACAGCAAGCAGTAAATACATGCATTATTTTATTAAACTGTAGTCTCTGCGCACCACCACCGTCTACTACTCCTGTATTCACCAGATTGTGAGAGATATGGGATTGGTGCTCAACTAATTCTGTTTTCTCCCTGGTCTGAAGGTGGCAGCACAAATCTGTGGATGTCTGGCTGACATCGCCCAGTGAATTTCTGCTCTCCATCCGAAGCTCATCACTTCATACTGTCCACGTTCATGCAAACATTTCAATCTCAGACCTTTCATAGAAATTGGAGCAATTCAATGTACTTATATAGATAAATAGAAAATAACATTAAAACAATGCATGGTACTGTTTTATGATATATTTATTTTGTTCATATTATAAACTATTAAAATGGAGGGATTTTTTGTCCACTATGCATTGTGCATCATGTCTGAATCGGAGCATCTGTGATGTGTTTGTTTACCAGAGAGCTGCAGTGCTTATCTTCCCTATTTTCTACTCTGCAAGTTTCATCATCAGTGCGTGCACCAATAGCTCGGTACTCTATGTAATCTGCCAGAGGAAGCAGAAGTTCAACTCCACCTCCATGTAGCTGGTCAACCTGGCTCTATCAGATAGCCTGTTCACACATGGCAGAGTTACTTACGACACACGCTGCTTTGATCGGCCCTTTGGTCGCCTTCTCTGCACTGTCAGTGTGTCTCCTGGTTTGGGTTCTGGTATCCCTGCTGACAGTTTTTTTTCCAACTATGTGAATGCATGTAAGTGTTGTGGTCATTAATGCACTACAACCACAACTTTCACTTCCTTTGTCACATGTCAAGTCATGAGCCAAACGTGTTAATGTTTGTAGTTGATTTAAGTGGTTTATTATTGGACACTGGAGTTTATTATTAGAGAGGTCTGTAGTTTTCATTTCATTATGCTAGAACTACACCAAAATGAAAACATGCCATATATATATATCTCTGTCACACACACATTCGAGCTCTGTGTGGGGGTGTATAGATGAATATCATCACCACTTCCTCACCCACCTTTCCTGCTCCCCCTCAGAGGCCTCAATCCTGTCAGCTTTCTCTGTCTGTCTATGAGTGAGCAGGTGCACATTGTTTGTGGTGCAGAGTCCCATATTTAAATTTAACTATTAACATTTCCTGAGTTTTTGGAAAAGCTGCACTAATGTGCACAAACTGAGACATGATGTGTTTTGAATGATTACTGATGTGTTTCAGGATTATTTTGCACTTGAGTTGTTTTTCAAGTAACAATTCTTTTTCTTTTTTTTTTAATTTAAACTTTGTTTAACCAGGAAAGAAGTCTCATTGAGATCTCATTGGACCAGATCATAAATAACAACTTACAGTGAGAATAAATTACACTAAACATGAGATGTCAAACATATTCATCAATATTCATCACAAGTCATCAACATCAGGGGTCAAGCAGGGGATGAATGAGTCAAACATCTACAGCCAGGTATGCCTGCATCCAGCCATTTAAAATAGCTTTAATAAACACATCTATTAATTTAGCGACTTACTCCAGCCACAGGGAGATCTTCCAATAACAATATCCCCTAACCTGAGCATGCACAGTGGATGACTTCATGCATAACAAGTATCAACTTTAAAGAAAATATGAAATAATACAGACCCAGTGGCATCAGAGCAACACTATTGATGGTCAGTCCCAGTATGCAAATGCATAAATATCAGTTTTGGCATCTGCAGTTTTACAAAAGGACAAACACTGACAATGTGTGCGTCTGTCTAAAATCAGGTATTTGTTGCAAGCATATACCATAAGGACATACTGTAATACAAGCGTGGCCTCTTACCAATTTACCAACCAGTATTTTACTTAATTTTACTCAGATTAGTATTTTACCAAATCATACTCAACTCAATCAACATCGAACTTTTAAAAGTTACCATTTAGAATGTAGTATAATATGAGACAAGCCATCTATTCTAGATATCTAGCCAATGTCATTTTCTTACCTTGCTCCATTAAGCCAGCTAGTGCCGTATTAATTAGCCTTGCTGTCAACACTTACCAGGAATTCAGCCAAGAAGAACCCTCTAAACGTCTATTTGTAAAGCCTCCAGCTGTTATGTTTTAACAAGGTGAGGACCTAAAATTCAGAAATCAGATGCTGAGGCAAGAGAAGAAGGTTTATAGGGGATCTATTGTACAAAACTGAATCAAAAAATGTGGTTAACTCACTAACAGAGACTGGACTTAGTTTCCAAGGTGTGGTCAATGCAGGCAGAGTGTGCAGTGATTCTGAAGCGGATTAAAAACTGGGCCGTATCTGTATAACACGTGTAGCTCTAGATATAGCTTGGGTAACCGCGACAGAACATCTAACACACTTTCACTTTTGTTTGCAACACTGTTTTGAATTTATTTGTTGGGACATTTGCCCGTGACTAACAACTTTGCTGCCATCCTGTGACTCAGTGAAAGTACAGCACAAGTCAAGAGCAAACCTTTGACCTATTGACCTAACGAGTGATCGGAAGATCAGCAGCTGCAGTGCCCCAGAAAGTGTTCCGGATTCTACCCTCAAAACCTGTTGTAAGGCTTATTATTAGAGATGATACATGACATACTGGCCTAGTACACAGTCACATATAATCATTAAAACACGTCCTCTGCTCTAACTGGAGCTAATTCCTGAATTCTAGATTACCGAATTACCAGATTTTTGCTTCTAACTTCAGGCATAATGTTTGGAAAACGTGGACAAAAGTTACACGATAGAATCCCCATCTAAGGATAGGTTGTCGTGGTCAAAGAGTCATATTATGATGGTCAAACTATCATGGGACTTCAGTTTTTTGATGCGATGACATAATGGGGTAACTGAGCTGCCTTGGCAGAGATTCGTGCTCTCAGAGTGCTGTGTAGTTGAATCTTTTATTTTAAATCAAATTGACTGGAGTGCAGGGCTAACAAAAAGAAGCTAAAAAAAGAAGAAAAAAAGTTTTACTGTGCCATACACTTTAAATCTCAAGGTTTATTACACAGTGTTTCATCATTTGCTCAGAGGTTTGGTCCAATTCTACTTCTAATAGACTAAAGGTGAAAATTAATTATGAATGAAACCTTTTTTGGGGGGGTAAAAGCAACCATATAAATAAAATGTATTTGATTTTATTACACTGTAGTAATACTTTCTAAATTCAAAGACTATCAGTTATATCAAATGTTGTAAAATAGCATTGGTTTTAGCAGTCTGAAGTAAATCTTGTTGCCCAACCAATGTTTTTCTTTTCTTTAGAAGAAGTTAGAAGAACTCTACGGAAGTTTGCTATACCTCTTTTGCAACCTTATCTTAACCACGTGCTGAGCAACAGCAGAGTGGGCGTCTATCACGCTTCATTCAGATGACACAATTCTACCATGTTTGGTACCAACACTACAATACGGATGCAGTAAGCATTAAACAGCATTCATTAAATATATGATAGAGATGTATGTAGAGGTTAGGGCTATAGCCAGACTAGAAAAGGGCTCTATATATAATCAAAATGGTTTTATTTCATTATTAACTTAACATTTTCATATTGGTAGCACAGAGCAAACACACTGATGAAATATATTTACCTCAGCCAGCACTGAGTGATCAAACTGGGAATGTTAATAAATAAAATACTATAATATCATATACAAATAACATACATAGAAATAATAAATACATAGAAATATACCAGTGCAATAAATACAATACATAGTGTATAGTATGAATATAGTGAAGCACTACCATTACAGCACTTGTGAACTCATTGTTAGGTTCATCCGCCTCCTGTAAAAACTCATGGTGGGTAACATGTAATAAGAGAATCAGATGAAAGTTAGGATAGACTAGCAATGGCCATTGTGGCAGATCACCATATAATTCAACAGATTAAACTCAACAGGGTATTCGTTTTGAAGTTTCTCTCTCATAACTTCCTTCATTATGCACACAAAGTAATCCTCAAATCCTCTCAGAAATCCGCTAATGTGCCTTGGTTTTCAGTTTCTGCACAATGATAATTCTTTATTAGTATCATCATAATAATGGGTTTATATTTTCATTTGAAAATAAGACGCCAATTATAGCAAAAACAGTGTAAAGACACAGAAAGTGCCTTTTATTGGTTTTAAGAACCCATTGTCTTCTATGAATAGCCATGGCCGAATGGCATGTCTGTCAGCGACGGGTGTGATCTGGCTGTCTGGTGCCCAGTATGAGTCAGAGCCACAAGGCCAGACCAGGAGGAAGTTAAACTGCTTCCTCTACATCGTCACCGGACTTGTTTTCAACAAAGGAAGGTTATGGTCAATCAAAAAACAAATTGATTCTTGTAGAGATATTCAATTTGTATTCAGCTGCAATTATATTATAATATATTATAATATTATCATAATATTATTCTATTCTTATTTTTTTATAATATATAATATTATAATTTATTATCTGTATAAGTATATATATATATATATATATATATATATATATATATATATATATATATATATATATATATATATATACTTATATATATATAAGCCTGAGCACATCTGGTATTTTTCTCAGTTTTGCAGACTTTCCCTGAAGAATAAATGAATCAACGAATTGGACTGAATTAGAAAAACAACATGTGCAGGTACATGTTTATGCCTGCTATGGTTGTGCCATCATAGTGTATACCCTGTAGCTGAAAATATGTAGTATAGGAAGTAGGCTGACCCTCAGATGGGTGTGAGTCATTCAAATGTGTGAAAACCGCAGAAATAGAGTTGATACACACACAAAACAATGTCCACCCTTCATTCAAATGCTGTGAGCAGTTTGACAACTCTTGTCTATGAAATTAACCTCTTTTTAAATTTAAATGAACATTTAGTAACAAATCTAAACCTCACATCTTCTTATTTTCTTTTTCATCCATGAATTTGATCACATCTTACAAATGTTCTCTGATTTTTTTACACAAAGGCGTGTCTGTGATTTTACAGTGTGCTGCTACTGCTACACCTAAATTTTTTATTGTTTTGCTGAGGCGTTCAGACTTCGTGGAATCAATGTACGCTCACCACAAGTCATTGGTGATTCTGGGTAAAAAAAATTAAAAAAGTCACTGACGATAAATCTAGGGCAGATATGACTCTCGGTGCTTGAAATGAGAAATCGTTTAAAAGAAATCATTCCACGTGGCTTATTTTCAACCAGAAAGTCATGCTGGGTACAAAACAATCAAAATAAAGTTGCCTCTGGAGTGAGGGGGAACTTCCTTGATTTGTCTGTCAGTCATTTGTATAGTCTAGAGGGGAAATTACCTGAAACTGAAAAAAAATACTGAATTTTACTCATGGGGATTATTAGAGAAAATTTTGAGAGCAGCTTTGGCATTTTTTGTCTCTTTATACCAATATAACAGGCTAGGTTCTGATAAAAAATACCTGAGGTTATCTCTGTGCAGCTGAAGCCACATCCTCCCTAGAGTACACACATGGCATATAGCGGGGTATGAAACACATCCTTTTTCCAAAATATGCCACAGATGTTACAACCCCCACAGCTTTATCACTCCAAAAGGCCAAATTAAATGCTACATATATGTCAGTTTTGGCTCACATGACAATGGACAGTCTTTAGGGAGAAATCAGTAGGTGTTTCAAAAGCGTATGCTGAGAGATAGAATGAAAAGATTTAGCAAAAAGTAGAGACATGCACACACATAGGCAGAGAGAGGTGAGGAGAGAGAGAGAGAGCAACAGGATATTTTGTCCCTATGGTTACTGGCAGCAGATTGTGATTTCTGTATGTCATGCTCTACTCACTCAGGGCAGTGTGGTCGTAGTGCTGTCAGGACAACGTTATGACTGAGATAAACCTTTGCACATTAAGTGTTATGTCTTCGGGGTCAATGTGACTCCACTAAATATCAACTAAAACTTCATCTGTGAGGTAAGTCTCCTTTACAACCTGTATTTCTGTTAGGGTCAGGCTGAATCAGTCATAATGATTTAGAAATATTGTGTGAGATAATCCATTTGGAAAATTTATTTATCACTTTTTAGTTTACTGCTTAACTTGTAAAGGATGTCTGTTTTATTTCTTCTTCTTCTACATCTATGCATCCAAAACCTACTCTTGCAAAAGAAGTGACAAACTAAATTGCCACTTCATGGCATTTTTTAAATAATAAATCAGCTCACATTTACCAATAATCTTCCCTATAGTTTAAAAAATGAATATTGGATTATGAAATAACTTCATAGACTTTGAGGGGAATTCAGGGCTAAAAACATCTATTTGTACCAGAGTGACAAACAATCAGGCACAGTTACAACACTCCCAGTTTCCCAACACTTTGACCGTTATAAGAATAGTATACAGCAGTTGTTTTCAAACTTTTTCATGCCAAAACTGACACAAAATATGACCACAGAGCCATATTTGATTAGATTTTGCCCCCGTCTGATTGAATACTTTTTAAACTTACTTTTTAAAATTTATATTTAAACAATACTTTTTAAATTTATATTTTCTATAAATTTATAATTTTTTTTACATGTTATTTTACATGAAGTGTAAGACACCAGTGACCACCAGTCATGTATTCTGTCATTGTGTTGTTCATGCATGGAATTTATAGTGAAAAGAAATTATTCTCCTCTTTTCTGAGGACCCTGGAACCCACTCAAGGACCCCTGGGGGTCCCAGGTCCCCACTTTGAAAACCACTGGTAAACAGCAGAGTCTCGACAAACAGCTACATTCACGTATATAAGTTCATTTTTATAAGAAAGACATTTGAAAAGCACTGTTGCTGCATGTTTGCCCGTAATAACCTTTCGCCGACATTAATGGGCCAGGAAATGTGCATCTTCACTTCACCATGTGCTCAAGCGGCTTATAATTTCAGCTCAGCTTTCCAACGGCCTGCCATTCTAAGTAAGAGCACCCTGGGGAAGTAGACTTCCTCATACGCAAGGTCGTCTCTCAACACCAAGTTGTTTTGCAGCTGCATTCAGAATCACAGCAAAGCCCTTTTATTGTTCACGGACTTCCTTCGTGTCACTTTTAGCCACAAAAAGCATAAAAAAGGGGCATGTCCTGTGAGTCGAATACTTACTACAACACATCAGTGGTTGAATGCTATCTACATGTGTAAACGGGTTGAAAATGTACTCAGAATTATCTAAATGATGCTTTCAAATAATAAGATATGACTTCTAAGGTCACAGCACAGAATGGCAAGAAAAAAGTGAATTTCTTATTTTATATTTTTTATCTTTACATTTTACTTTATTATTTAATCTGAGGCAAAAGCAAAGGCTTTTATAGGTCTCTGCTGGGCTTTGGTCAAAAAGAACCACAAGGTGGCACAAGACACCACAACATCTATAATATTTGATTGGAAGGGGTACATCCCATCACCTGACTGTCAGCTACTGATGATAAATCAATTCACATGATAAGAAGCCCAAGACAGTTTTTAGCTATGGCTGAGGATAAAAGTACAGTTAAAGTCATATCATGCTTGCACATTAATTCTGCATGAGTTCTTTCAATATACGGTGAAATCATCAAAAATCACTGTTTTCATATGTTTTGTTTTTTGTTTTTTTGGGTTGTTTTTTTTACAATTCAGAGAAACCTTCTCTATTATTATAGACAAACACTGTCAGTTTGTTTTTTTAAACAGTCACTAAGTGCCAGGTATAATGAGATATTGTGTAACTTTTTTACATCCTGTGTGAAGTAAAAGAAGCTCTTATATAAGAGTTGTACAAGACAAAAGAGTAACATTTTAGCATTGATAGAAATACAATGTTTCATTTTTGTTTTAAATCAGACGGAAAAGGGTATAAAGAAAATAAAGTCTTTCTAAACCTAATTATTAATATATTTTATTTTTTATTTCTGCAGTTGCCGGTTCCTGAAATATGAAGATGGGTTTTACCCATATACCTGTGGCCTTGACGTCTTCATCCACCTCTAATGGCTCTAATAACTCTACATGTGACACCCTGTATGACCACAGAGACTACGCCAGGGTCCTCATGCCTCTTTTCTACTGCATCGTCTTCTTTGTTGGACTTTTCGGTAACTGCCTCGCCCTCCACGTCATCCGTCCCAATCTGAAGAAGATCAACTCCACCACTTTGTACTCTCTCAACCTGGTCATTTCAGACATCCTCTTCACCCTCTCTCTACCTGTGAGGATTGTCTACTACGCTCTGGGCTTCCACTGGCCTCTGGGTGAGACCATATGCAAGATCTCAGGCTTCATCTTCTACATCAACACCTATGCAGGGGTCAATTTCATGACCTGCCTCAGTGTTGACCGTTTCATCGCCGTGGTGCTGCCTTTGCGCTTTGCCAAACTCAGGAAGATCAGTAACGTGCGCTACATTTGTATTGGTGTTTGGCTGCTGGTCCTGGCGCAGACCCTCCCTCTGCTGGGCATGCGTATGTCCATAAAGCAACCTGATGGCTACATCACCTGTATGGAATACCCCAACTTTGAGGAGGTCGAGCACATTGCCACTATACTGATTGGTGCTGTCTTCCTCGGTTATATCATCCCTATGGTCACTTTGCTTGTGTGTTACTCCGGCTTATGCTCCAAACTCAACTTCATAGCCAAGACCAACCATTTAACAGAAAAGTCCGGCCGGAGCCGCAAGGCCATCGGTGTGATCTGCTGCGTATCCCTGGTATTCGTTGTCTGCTACAGCCCCTATCACATTGACATCCTGCAGTACATGATCCGCAAACTGGTTTCCAGCCCTGACTGCGCTGACCTCACGGCCTTTCAGGTGTCGCTGCACATCACCGTGTGTCTAATGAACCTCAACTCCTGTTTGGATCCTTTTATCTACTTCTTCGCCTGTAAGGGCTACAAGAGGAAACTTCTGAAGCTGCTCAAGCGACAGGTCAGCGTGTCCTTCTCCAGCGCAGTGAGGACGTCACCCGAAGGCTCCTCTAGGGATGTTATAGACGGTAACAAGATTCCACTCAACAGTTCTACTGCAGGTACAACAAGCGAGAGACTCGGAGAGAGGAGAGCACTGCAGGAAGAAGAGTGAGAAAACTTAGGAACCAAGAGCAAGATGATGGTCGAATAATGTGACTCAAACATGCCACTGGGGAGTCCTACCACTGAGAAACAGGAGCCACAGAAATTCAGATCTTCTTCTTTTAAAAGAATGACTCAGAATTTTATAAAAGAAAATTCAGAACTTCCTGCATTTTCCTATAAATAGAAGGGAATTACTTAAGAAAGCAGAAACAACTGCAGCTACTGAGAGAAAAGGGGACTTCCTAATGTCTCCTGTCTGTTAACTGAGCCTTGATATGTTGGAGGTGGACAGTTCAGTCATGACTGAGACTGAGAGATGGAAGAGACATCAATAAATGTGTGCAGGTTGATCTAAAGTGTGTTTATCTAGGCTAGAGAATATGATGAATTATATTCCTAAAGCAGTATAATCACCTGAGAAACGTTTTTGGATGCAGTATCAATATTGACTGACGAACAATCCGCACAAACTTGCTGTTAAAAAACAGAAGGAAAAAAAAACCACACACACAAAAAACTGAGATGTTAATGAGACTCACAATCTCAGTTCTTTTACCTCAAGTTTCAGATCAACACAGTATTTTCAACAACTGCTCTCTCATCATTTTATCTTCCTGCCAAGCTTATTTGTATATATTTGTTTGCTTTAGCATTAATTTCATTGTGATAACATTGCATGTGATTTAAGATGTCATTTAATTTAAAGGTGATCTGTAGAGTTTTCTTTTAAAGTTTTGCTTAAATTCTGTTATTCACAGTATTGCATGTCTCCTTAAGGTCTAATAAATATTTCAAGTGTATTTTCATTCCTTATTCCTTCCTTTCATTCCCTTTACATTGCGTGTAGATTGTTGTGTCTGGAATGCTGCCAAAATATTGATTAGATTTTTTATTTTTTTTATTTTGTTGACACAACTGTAACAATATTCATGCATTTGAAAGAAGATACTTTACATTATTCATCCCACAGGGGGAAATTTCTGAAAGTTCCGAAAGTCAAGTCCATTTTCATTTTTTCAGAAACTAGATCTGTTTTCAGAGAATGAATCAAGCACAAAATAGAAGGGTTTATTTACAACAAACAGTTGTTTGGTTGTTTGTTTGTTTGGTTGGTTGGTTGGAACACCTGGAGTTCCCACTGCTCTGTTTCAGTTGTCATTATTGTTCAATTTGCTCTGATTCTTATAATGTTACATTACATACTATTACATACAATGTTACATACTGTCTCAACAACTTCTACATTTACAGCCAAGCAAAACGGTGTGCTGGAGAAAAGATTAGCAGAGTTCAACAGGTCATGCTCATCATGCTGCATAACCACATCCAGGGCTGCAAGAACACCAAGGAGTTTTCTGTGGTTTAAAAGTGCTTACAGCGTTTAAAATAAAACCTATACTTACTTTCATGTTAACCTCTTCATATGCTTTATTATTGGTTTTCTTATTTAATTTTACTGACATGTCCCTTGCTTGTCTAGCTGCTTGTAATTAACTCTGTATTTCACACTATTAACTGCCATCTGCTGTATCTATCATTTTCATATCACCTAATTTCTTTTGTGATTAAGGGAAAGTGCCTGTTTTAAGGAGATGGACTGGAAACATCTGAGAACTTAACACAATGTATTTATACACATACAGTATATAAATATATCTTTGCACCTATGAAAAATATCAATTTCAGATGCACATATAAGCTGTAAACTGAGTTTGTAAAAGCTTAAAACATAGCAGAGATCTACTTGACATATTTTGTTTTTAAAGGTCTTTTAAGTCATTTTTTGCCATCATTGCCACGGATGAAATTTTATTGAATACATTATGCTATAATAGCCTTGCTTGCATAAATGCAAAACTGATCATTCCAAGACTAAATCAGCTACTATTGGCACAGAAATGATACCCAAATGTTTGACTCTTTGTAGTGTTTATTTGTGGCCTCTAGAGGGCAGTGCAGAACAGGGTAAAGAGGTGATGTGAAAGGAAGTTTACAAGACTTTTTCTTACAGGTGCCATACTGTACACCAAGCCTATACATATACAGATGTTTCTTTTTTAATTATGTCATTGCCTGTTATAAATTAGAAAACATAAAGGGAGTGTATCAAATAAAATTATTTAAGGCAGATAAAAATGACAGAACCTGATGCTGCTCAAACAGATATCTGTAAGTACCTGCACTTAAAGTTTACGACAAAGGTGAACTATAAAGTATGAGGATCTATTATGGAGTTGGAGGACTTACTGAGGCGACCGCATGACAAGAATCAAAGAGAGGAAAACATCACACAGACTGTTGTCATAACAACATATTGCAATGAACACAAAGCACCATCTGGTATGAGATTTTTTAGACACATCGTGAGGACAAGCAGAGAGATAATTATTTCCTGGGAATAAGAATTAGACTGAATGAGCATCTTACATATAAACACTGTAAAAAAAAAATTTAAAAATGGCGTAATGAGCATGGAAATAAGTTGAGCATCAAAGCTCACAGAAGGCACAAAGAAGAAGATGCTGCAAGTCTTGAGAAAATATGTTTACTTTTTATTTAACGAGATCCACGGCATTATGAGGAGTTAGGGGAGAGGGGGAAGAAGTTTTGATTGTCCATTGAGCCAAACGTCCTAACTCATAATTGTTACCAACTCACACACACATTAATCACCCACATTAATCTGTATTCAGTCCAGCTCCTTTCTGACCTTGAGCTTTTCACCTGAGGTATGCGCTTTGCATCCATTAAGTCGACGTGGTGTAAAACCATCTCACAGCATCAGCGTGAAGTGTCTATTACCACCGTCTTATTTCCTGTTTATATGGCAACTGCCTCAACATCCTGTTTTTAATTACTTCTCTCCAGCAGCAGATGCTTCTCACAGCAACCTGCTGTGGATTACTCCCCTGAGAACTAATGTGCTGTGACAGACCCCACTTTTCCAATCAATAACTCGCCCTAAATCTGCCATCTCTCTGCCTGCCAAACACACTCCCACTTCTAATGGCACATCATTTTCTTAAAGGGAGTGTAATTGCAGACTGTGAAAAGCTGTAGCCCTTTGTGTTCCCGCTACATAGATACTGTAAAGGAATCTAAAACACAGAAACTGCAGCACACAGTCAACACAGGAAGTGATGGGGGCTTTCACACTGTGTTCAGCCTTGCCACCATTTCCATCACATTACCCTTTGAGAAAGCATTCATTTCCCTGTTTTGGGTGAGTGCTCAGATAAATCGCGTTGCTGCTTCATAAACCTGTTGGCACGGGCTTGATTTTTGTGTGATTTCTGTGGTAAGTGCAGTTTTTTATTGTTCAGGCAAGGCTACCTCATGAGTTTGACCTTTAAGATGGAGAAAGAGTAATTTTGGTGTTTCCAGTGGTCTGGTTGCTGTACGTGTTTTTTGGTGCTGATTTTCCAGGGGAAAAGTTGCTTCAGTTTACAGCTTTGCACTAATTGTTTCACTGATTTTGAATGATCACCCACAATTCATACAACATACAATAACATACAAAACAGACAATGCAGTAAAAAAAAAGGAATACTTAGACACACAGTATGTAGCTTGTGCCATTAGGGTTTCTTAATAGAAAAGATGCACAGTGCATAGTGTGGGGTCATAGGAGGTGTTGTCTTCGTGTCTTCTGATGTGATAAAGTTTTCAATTTATTTTTATTCACATGAAATACTTCTGTCATAAAGCGGATTTTATAGCAAGAGGAGACAAAATGAAACAACTTTACTTTATATAAAGTTGTGAATTTCTCTGGGTTTGAACATTGTTGGAAAGGAATAGCGTAAATACACAACTCAACAGAATATACAACAAAGGCCTCGTTGTTTTTCACACAGAATGTCACAGGATTTACTATCAATACAATGCATCAGTTTCCCAGTTCCCAGTTTCACTTTCACTTCACATGTACAAGAATAAAAGCTAGACAGCAAACCTCCACCACGGTAGTTCAGTTTCTCCAATGCGATAAAAGACTTGTTCAATGGAAATAAACACAATATCTTACTGTTGGCTGTAACTTTCAGAATGAAACTAAACTTCTCCAACATGTCCGAGGAGCCCGGTGCTGTGAGGCCGGAGCAGGGACCGGTGGCGTACCGCATGGCAGGCCTGACCTTCTATTGCTTTGTCTTCATCATAGGAGTCATAGTCAATCTAACTGCCTTATGGGTGTTTGCCCTCACCACCAAGAAGAAGAACTCAGTCACAGTCTACATGATAAGCGTGGCAGTGGTGGACCTCACCTTCATCCTGCTGCTACCTTTCAGAATGTTCTACCACCACCAGGACTATTGGCCCTTTGGAGCTCTTTTCTGCAGAATCAGTGCAGCTCTCACCATCTTCTACCCCTGCACGGCTCTGTGGCTGTTCGCTCTGATCAGTGCAGACCGCTACATGGCTATTGTCCAGCCAAAGCACAGCAAAGAGCTGAGGAATGTCCCAAAGGCAGTGGTGGCATGTCTTGGGGTGTGGCTCATGACTGTAGGTTGCACTTTGCCTCTGCTGTTTTCTGAGGATGACCCCGATTACATCTCCAACTTCACCACCTGCATCAAGATGCAAGACATCATTTATATGCGCCATGACAACTCCGTTAACTTTGTGCGAATCATCTTCTTCTTCCTGGTTCCTATATGTGTCATGGTTGGCTGCTACATTGTCATTGTGGATAATCTGACCCACGGGCGCTCCTCTAAACTCAAACCTAAAGTGAAGCAGAAGTCCATCCGCATCATCATCACACTGATTATCCAAGTGTTGGTGTGTTTTGTGCCTTTCCATGTGTGTCTCGTCCTCCGTTTGCTGGGGAGAGGCGAAGATGGGGGGTTTAGCACGTGGGCCGTCTTCACCACATTCCTCATGAACCTGAGCACCGTGTTAGACATCATTCTGTACTACATCGTCTCCAAGCAGTTCCAGGACAGGGTAGTCAGTGTGATTCTGTACAGGAACTATCTGAGAAGTGTGAGACGGAAGAGCAGGCACACACACACAGGCAGCATCCGATCACTGAGCAAAATGACCAGCGCGATGATATGAACCAACCACCGTCAATCAGCCCACTGACTTAAACCGTGCCCACAATGTAACACTGAATGCAACACTGTGTACACAGTTCATTATCAAAAGGATGGAAACTTGCAATTAATTTTCCGAGGTGTAATTTACACACACAGTATGGGAGTGCTGCTGCTGTTGCGGCAAAAACATCTGTGTTCAGAGCTGATTGACTCGCCCATGAGACTTGAGATGTTTTCTGTGCTTCTTCGCTACGGCAGACTAAGCATGGGCATCCGTGGCTCAGGTGTAACACATGCAGGCGCAAATAAAGCTGATAATCATTAAAAAACCTCGCCCACAGTGTTTCACTGTCTGCTTTGTTATTATGTCTGCACACTGAAACCCTCCTCAGCCTCGTCACCGCGTCAGCCGACATCTATAAAAGGGCTTCATACGGGAAAACCTTCAGGAAATGATGGTGGGTTTTAAGGGTTTCAGCTTTTTTTTTCATCGCTGCACCATATTTGCAAACTTTGCTGGCACCCCCTGTGAAGCATCACGACTTAAACATGGTCATCAATGCTGCATGATGCCATCCACATGAGGCACAAATAAGCTAAGTCTGTTTGACTGATGTCACATTTGTGGAACCATTCGATACAGGACATCATTGAAGAAAACTGTTGTAAACGTGTCAACCAGCTGATGGCAGCATGGCACAGCTAGATCCCATCTACCTACCGGAGACAAAACAGTCCCTTCTTCACTTATTATAAGAGGACAGTGCAAGAGTTTTGCCTCTCCAGTTCAGAGTTCTTTGTGTCTCTCTGTATCTGGATTTAATCACATGTCAGCTGACTTAAGAGAGGCAAATATTTCACATTTTATCCCGTGAAATAAAAATTCCACCTTATCCCAGAGACGCAGTTAACTCCAGCAATAACAGCTTCCTCAACCACGAATCAGACTCAAGTGTGTTTATGGCGCAATGCGAATCGTATTGATTAGATGTTAAATGATTCAGTCGCTTAAAGTGCATTTACAGTAACATCCTCTCGAGATGTCAGCAAGGCTATTTACTAGATTTAAAGCAACCTTAACCTGAGAAGAGAAAACCTTTTCCGCACGCGGACACTTAAAAGTCTCTGCTGTGAGTGTAGGCAATGCAATGCAAGATCGAGCAGTTTATCCTTAACCTATTCCTCAAGTGATGAGTGAGAGGGTACAGAATCTTTATAAAGAGTTCTGTTTAATTTCAATGAAGGAGAAAAACACAGGTTCAAAATGTGATAGCTTTGAGAGGTGTCCTGCACAAACACCACCCGAGCTAAGAATTGATTTGGTGTTGTCAGTTGTTAAACTAATCAAGTTAGAGCGTCTGCCACACCTACACTGTCTTAACTGGATTAGACAGTGAGTCAGTGTAACAGGGTGACTAAGTAGTGTCTCATGCAGTTAGACAATCAGACAGCCTTTGCTGTGACCACATGCACCACAGCGGTTCTTAGAATGGTTATGGTATAGATAATCAATGGCAAACAAAGCTAAATCATCTGCATTATGAGTAGTTCCTTAAAGATAAACGTTAAAATATCAATGAGAGGGGTTAGTTTAATATTGTGGTTAAAGGATAAGCTGGGTCTTCACAGTGTTCACAGGTCAGGATGAAGCCAGACTGTAGGATGAAGACAGGCTAGATTTACACAGTTTTAATAAGAGGAGGCAGACTACAAGATTTCAATCTCACATAGAATTCTGGGAACTGCAGTTCATCACATGATGATAGGTTTATTGGCCGGCGGACTACAAGTGGATTTATAACCAAGAGGTTAAAGGTCAAATGAAACATCAGAGAGTTGTCTATTTGTCCCACCTGTTAGACATCAAAGAAGAAAAAAAAAAAAAAAAGGATACGCGGCTCACAGCAACTGGCATTTAAAACAATTAAGTTTCCTGTCAAGTCCCTGTGATGAATTATCCGGAAGCTTTACCCGCTGTAATTCTAAATCTTCCCAACAAGTGCCTTTGTTGTAGATAAATTAATGAAAACAAGATTGTCTTTCATAGGAGCTGATCTAACAGCGCGACAGCCAGCTGCTCTTCTTTGGGAATAAAAACAGTCAGCATTAAACACAGCTCGCACAAAATACTTTTTTTTTTTTTCTCCCAGCACTCATGTGGAAAACAAATCAGGCGGTGAGCACATTGGCCATCTGTTTTGTTATTTGATATGTGTGAATACATGTTGTAATGACTTTGTTTGTGAATCACTCTCCGCAGCAGAACACACGAGAGCTCTCGAAGTGCTGGAGTGTTCAAAGCTAATCATATAATTGGACACAATAGTCGATGACAAATGGAGACGCTTGGAGCCAGCCAGCTGGGGAAGTGAATATGTAATCATTGTAAAATCATATCATTTTTGCATATTTGAAGACAGCTCAATAGAGTTTTCGCGTCAGCATGCTGTCAAATGATAATCAGAGACGGTGTCGCTGTATTTGTTTTTCTAAATAATGCTTTGCTTGTCTTTTTTATCCTCATCATGATTAAAAGTGCTTCCTTACATGCTCACTTATGTTCCATGTGATTTTGAAACATATTTGGGACAAATGACCCCTCTGAATATGAAAAAAAATAAAATATGGTACAACTGGAAACAGCCTACAGCAGTGATTCCAAAAGCAGGGTACTTGTACCCCTTGGGTACTATACTGCAGTTTTTAAGAGGTATGTGTAAAGATAGCTCAAGTATGCTCGACTACTTCAACACCTGAACAGGAGTGTTGGCATTGACGGTGCTCACAAGCTAGTAGGCAACCAAGCAGAGTCTGAACAGGTGGGTGAAATTAATGGTTTAATTCGCTGCAACAGATATGTGAAGGAAATTAACTGATTGTTAAAATTGATAGGTAAAAAGTAAAAAAAAAGAAAAAGAAAATGAAACTAGAGATAGAAATATTAGATAAATTGTGAAAAGGCTTCAGGTCTTTGATAAACGGTCCAAATCGTCAGCTAGAAGTAATGGATTCTTGATAAAACTACAGGATCAATGGTTCAAATGTTTACGATAAGATGTACCTTTATTGATCCCTCATGCTGCTCGACACAGCAGTGCAAGGGAAGTGGTATCAGAGCAAGGGTGAAAATGGACAAAAGAATCAAATAAAACAAGAATACAATCAGAAATGAGATACAATAGAATAAAAAAATACCATCTACAGTAAAGTGGATGAAAAGTATCTCTTTGTGCTGACATGTAGGCCTATGCACTCTTGTTTCTGCCACTCCGAGAGATAATTAACAAACTAATTAACCAATTACAAACTAGACAAAACTGACCTAAACATTAAAAGTTAAACGTATATTTATTTTTCATCAAGTTTTTGTAACAATATACTTAACAATCAATTGCGTTTAATAACTTCCAGTTTAAAATAACTCAACTTGGGAAGCGCTGGCCGTACTGCTAAATGACTATCAGGAGCATTCGGTATAAACGATGCTTCAAGCCACTGTAATGTTTTTAAGTTACACATTCACACCTCAGCTGAAACACTTTTTGCCGACCAAATGGTGATGTTGTGTTTGCAGAAGCAGAGTATGTAGCGGGATGGTTTGGAGCACGGTTCCCTCTACGTTTACCATACCATCAGTCTTCATCTTGTTCCTATTAAAGAGCAGGAGGACATGAAAGAGAGCCTATAATGTTATATAGATACTGTACATACATTCAGGCTCGCCTGGGCCTCCTCGTCTACAGCGCAGCATTAGCAACAAGCAGCTGCCTGCATTTACATCATTTAGCGTTTCTCTCAGGGCACTTTAATACACTGAACCTCTCCCCTGGTAAACTTTACAATAGGATGTTGAAGGATACTTGTGGACTGCCATAGGAAATGAGAGGCACATGTGCATAAATGTAGCCGCGCAACAGTGGGCTCCCCCCTGTGATGCTGAGCTTAAGGGCTGCACAATAAGACTAATGGATTCCTTTTGTGGACAAAACTAGGTTAAGCACATGAGCTATTGTTCTTATCTGCGGCAGATGTACAATCATATCGTTTGTAAAGTAAAGGAACTGTGTGGGGCTTTCCTTTGTACAACACACGTTAAGCCAGAAACGCCTTGCAGAGGTAATCTTTTCCTTTGGCAACTGCAATCTGCTCCTGCATTGTCTTTCGTCTCCATTAAAAGGAGATAATCGACTGCAAGACTTTCAAATGCTACTAAACTGACTCCAATTGACCCTGCAGTTAGCAGAATACAGGAGGAGAGGAAATGTATGGCCTTGATTACAGCTGTGCGTCTGTTTTAGCAGATTGTTCTGTTGCTGATTCACACACAGACAGCCACCATTAGCACATATAAATAATGTACGGCCCTCATCTCTCTCTGTTTCTCCCCCTCCACCCCCCACCTGACTCTCTACTCAGCTAAGTGCCTGCACTGAAACCTTGGCCTCCTCCTTGTCAGGTTCTACATAGATTAGTATAAGATTTATTTTAAGTCAGTAAAGCGGCGTGCTCTCGACAAGTGTTCCACTCAGTGCATGTGGGAATGTTTTTAATTGTATCATGAGAAGTGGGAGAGAGAGGGGCTCCGGTGGGGGACCGAGTCAGGTTGTGTTAATATTTAATCCAATCTGACTTCAGGTTCCTCATATGATCCACGGTACTGTAAGAGCAGCACGAGGAAGCAACATTACACGACGGATAGAGAGACACGGGTAAAAAAAGACGCAGTAGCTCCAGGATGTTGTCTCACTCAGCATGTAGTGTTGTGGAAAGCTTGTGACGACACTATTGTGTTATTCCACTTGTGCGTCTCCCCTCTGCTGAGGCTCGGGCCATTGTGTGATATCACGGGAGGCTAATGCTAATGCACTCATTTCAGCTGATGTGTGTCTAAAGACAGCTGACTGACAAAAAAAAGCAGGTCGAGAGAGAGAGAGAGAGAGAGAGCTGAGTGTGTGTGTGTGTGTGTGTGTGTGCGCGCCTGGGGAGAAAGGAGGACGCACCGTTAGCTTGGGCGGTATATGCTTGTTTTTGTGTGTGTGTGTGTGTGTGTGTGTGTGTGTGTGTGTGTGTGTGTGTGTGTGTGTGTGTGTGTGTGTGTGTGTGTGTGTGTGTGTGTGTGTGTGTTTCAGAGAAACACCGAGGGAAAGGGATGAAAGAAGAAGGGATGGAGCTGCCTCTGTGTGCATGTCACGTCTCCTTTCCCTGAGCTCAATTACAGGATTGATACTCAGAGAGGAAACTTCATCATGTCGTACAGATGTCTTCACCGGGCGAAGGAGGGAGACGATGCATGTTATCATTTAACGTGACATGGCCTGCATTCACTCAAAACAAACACCAAATGAGAAACAGTCGGACTGTAGATTTCATTAAAGGTTAATAATAAATATGGAGGAGTGGGGGAAAGAGCGGGGAATCACGTGTGAGGAGGAGCTGCAAACAGCTTCCTGGCGGCAGAGTGAGCAGGAGGTGGCGACGCCTGTTAAGAGAGTTTAACAATTTTGGCTGAGTGAATTAATCCAAAACAATAACTTGTAAACAATAATACTCTTTCAGCGAGCCACTCAGCTCCATCATAGTAAACATTTTTTATAACCCAGACAGCTCCATAAAGTGCTTTAGGCATCATTGGGCACAACCATCATTAGTCAGTGCCTGTGCGTAAATGTGAATAAAACCACTGTGTCGGTGACGCTGCGCAGACACAAGCCCATATCTGTTTTACACCGTTTCATTTCCAACGATACACAAGCAGAGAAGACACTCCACAACAATGGCCGTGTTTTGCTTTAATTTGATTAGGTTTTGTCTCAGCAAATGCCAAGTCCTGTTTTGCCTCAAGAACATATCTCTTAATCACGTTCCATCCAGACTGTGTCTTTCATCTAAATCTCACAGCCGTGGCTCACACCCAACTTTATATCGCTGAAAGGTAGGAAAAAAAAGTGCACACACACACACACACACAAACACACGTGCAAGCACGCACACACCCTTGCAAGCATGTGCACACATTCATCCAACAAGAGGGAATAAGATGACAAAAGCCTATCTCTCTCCTCTGTCACACAAAGTGATGTTTTGTGTTTAGCTGTGCGCAGCTGAGGTGTGCATGCATGCGTGTGTGTGTGTGTGTGTGTGTGTGTGTGTGTGTGTGTGTGTGAGTGCGTGTGCGCTCGTGTGTCTGTCTGCAGGGCTCAGATCCATGTTGTTTGGTTTGCTTCTCCATTAAGAGAGCTGTAAAGGAGAGGGAACAGATGGCTGCTGGCCCGCTCTGTCCTGCATCCTCTCACAACTGCCACACTTCCTGTGCGTCCATTAATCTTCTCTCACGACTCCTGCAGAACAACTTTATTAAAACAACTCAGGAGAGAGCGAACAACAAGCCCACGCAGCTGTCAGGAGCGCGAGACAGAACCATTCGTCCACAGAAGAACGGCCTCGGATTTCTAGACGCATCTGTAAAGCAGCTCGGGTAGAATCAAGCTGGCTTTGAGGCGGGCCCTGCAAAATGCTCTCTGTTGCAGAGACACAATAAATGCTTATTAGAACGCAGCTGGAGTTCATAGGTGTGCAGTAGTTTGTCAAACCTAAACACGTGACATTCATTTTTCCTCCTGCTCCAAAGAACAGATGCTGTGTAAATGGTAAAGTTTGGCCTCAGTGAGGATTGTGGCTGCAGAGAACCTATAAACAAGTAAAATATGATATAATGGCTCCTTTGTCTAATTAGCACGGACCTATTAGAGAGAAATCATAATTACGTCTCTATTAAGTGTAACTGTCCCAGATTCATTGAGGTGTTCATTTGATATATGTTTTTATCTTAATTTCAGGACTATTTAAGCACATATGGTCATTAAACAGTGATTAAAAGTATATATAAATAACATGTAAAAAAAAGTCAATATTGATAGAAATATTCATTTAAAAATACGTTAAAATGTTTGGTTTAAAAATGTTGTGCTTTTCATGTAAAGTTGTGTTTCACTAAGGGGTCACGTGACCAGAGTTTACTTTTAAGTATTATGTCGCCTGATTGGGTCATGGGTCAGTTGCATTATGGGTCAGAGACACGCAGTAATTGTCTTTCATTTTTGTTTCTATTTATGTCTAATTACTGTTTTCGTGAATTTACTTGGACAATGCAATACTTTTCAGTTATTTTGTTTGACTTTAGCACGTTTCTGTTGTGCTAACGTATTTGGACCTCTGTACCAATGGACGCTGAAACGGACTACAAATGTGTATTTGACATCCTGTGTTTTTATTTTCTTTTAATTTTAACGGTGTCTGCTGAAGAGACAGAGAGAGAGAGAGAATCAAACCTGAACTTCAAAAGACATCTGTATGATGTCTGTATGACGTGGCCATTGTTTCATTGGACTGGCGCAGTTACATTGAGAGTCACATAGAGTGATGGACAGATACCACGTAGGAGGCCTGTGCAAATTCACATGTAACGCGCTGTCATGGCAAATATGTTTGGACCGCAGTTCTATTTGGCCCACGTGCTCCGTGTCCGTAGCAGTCAGCGGCTAAATTGAAAAATCAATTCCAATTTAAATTATTGGAATAAAGAACTCCGGGAGCCGGAGATAAAAAAAAAATAAATAAATAAAAAAAAACTCTTCCTCTAGATCCCCTTTAATTGGAAAGTCATTTCTTCAGGGCATTCTAATGGTTCTGAGGGAAGATTGCAAAATAAAGTTGATGAGCTGGTGGGGGGGGTTAATAGTGCACGCTTGTGTTTGTGTGTGTTCGGCTGACCCTGTGTGTTTTCTTTGCTCTTCCACACAGTGCTCAGTCTTCCCTTCCCTTGTGACAGAGGCACCAAATGAAGACTAATCCAGCGGGCTCACACACACTCAGACACACACTCCTTCACGCCTGTGGTCACTCGCCTCATCCATCTGCTGTCTGGGGGGAGTGTCGGGGGCTCTTGGGTTAAACTAAATTAACCATCCCTCGCTCACAATTGTAAAAATGTAATTGACATAATATAACCAACCCTGGTGATTTGCAAACTCTGAGAGTAAATTTGTGAAAGCTTACAGAAGCCAATACTGATGTGAAGCATTGACAAGTGTAATATTGCATTTATGTGTCTGCTAAAGCAAGTCGCTAGTTCATCACAGGGACACATAGAAAGACAAACGACTATTCACACTCACACATTCACGCCTACTGTCAATTTAGAGCTTACCAACTCACCTATATTGCATGTTTCTGGTGGTGGGAGGAAGCCGGAGAACCCGGAGGGAACCCACGCAAACACGGGGGGGAGAACATGCAAACTCAACATAGAAAAGTCCCAGGTCCTCAGGTGGACTTGAACCCAGGACCTTCTTGCTGTGAGGCAACAGCGCTTACCCACTGTGCCACCGAGCTGACCTAGTTTAGAATTATAATTGTGAAAAAACTTCCTTTATCAGGATCCACACCAAAATGTAATTGTTTCTTTCCTGGAATGAGCCTCATCTTTCCACCAAATTTCATAGAGATCTGTCAGGTAGTTTTTGCGTAGCCTTGCTAACAAACCAAACCAAACCAGCCAGCCAGCAAACTTGCTAACAGAGATGGATGAAAACAAAACCTCCTTGGCAGAGGTAGTGATATATAAATGATCTAATGCCCATCATCTCTCCATATGTTTACGCAAGAACCTTCACCACCTCCACCCTAGCTGCTGCTGCTGCTAACCATTATCACTTCAGCAGAGCACAAATGTGAGCCTTAAACTGACATGGCTGACTGACATAAACCTGCATCTGTCTTGTATCACATCAACAAGGCATTATACCATCTTGTGTGCATCAGTCTACCTCTCTCTCTTACCTTCTTACAATCCCATGCCATCCCGGCCACCCGAGACCTTTCCGCACTGCCTTGTTGACATTAAAGAAGCAGTGTGGGGAGACATTTCCATTCAAGAAACTTGTTGACATAGTTATCGGGCATCAAAGAGCCTCGTGTCATTCTGAAAGGGCCTTATGAGAGTAATGGAGATGTTAAAGGGCGCGTTGGCTCCAAATATCACAAAAAGGATGAGAGGATATGAACATGCTGTGAGTGAAAGACTGAAAGGAGAGACAGCATGATAAAAAAAAAGGAAAACACAGAAATGCATTCTCTGGAGAGAGAGAGAGAGAGCGGGAGGGAGGGGGGGGGAGAGAGAAGCGCTCGGCTCCATTTCCGCCTAAGAAGCGTAGAGTTAAAAGGTGGACCCTGTACAAATGAAACTCAATTTCACGCCACATTATCCCTCCCTGTTCTTTTTCCTGGCTTTCATTTTCATTAAGACCAGAGACAATCATAAATTAATAATTACTGCCGAATGTCTAAGCGCAGGCCGCAGTCCTAGCCCTCCCCATCGCCTCCGTGGTCCTCCATGTTCACGCTTGCAAAATGTTAATTTAGGTAATGTGGCCTGGCCCTTGTCAGATAAAACTGTTTTGTAGTTTCACTAATACATAATGGTCTATCTGATTAGGTGACATTAGTCCTATCTTTCAGACGATCATCCTGCACCTTCCTAATGTCTCTCCGCAGACTCAGGGCACCGCTGAGTTATCAAGAGACCCGCTGCTTTCACTAAATGCTCGTCTCCTGCTTGCGATGATGTGCAAGGAATTACCTCAGTCGGGGTTAACAATGCAGTTGACTCTGTACAACTTCATGTCTCTCTTGAGAAACTTTTTTTTTTTTGCCAAATATATCTGTCAGCAGTGTCAGGATGAGCATTCCTCAGTTTCTTAAGCAAGCACAAAAACAAGGCCAAAATTGTGCAACGTGAAGTTAGGCAAACGGTGAAATACGAGTGCAGGATCATGCGGAAAAATCATGTCTGGATGATGTCTTCATGAGCACATCTCCATGTGAAACGAAGTAGATAAATCACACGACACACGCAGCCATGAAGGCGTTGAATATGCAATCGGCGCCGTGCTTTCCACACCACAGTGAAGCGAAATGTAGCAACACAGCTATAATGCACATTTGGTATTTAAAGTCTTCGTGCCTCATGGTCATATTTGTACTGAATTGATTTTATTACAAAATGTGCAGTGATATGAAACATGTAGCTGCGGGGCCTCTGTTCTCAGATGCAAGTGCAGAAAAAGGCATCAGATAGAGAAATAAACAGAGTATCTGAGCAATAGCTGTCAACAGCCCACGTCTCACCAGCTCATTGGACGCGAGCGGAGTGAATCTTTCTCCGCAGCGAAAAAGAAGGGAGGATCGAGTCATTACACGGATAAAGTGGACGTGATGTCAGAGTTTCTTTCACTCTAGACTGAGCTCAAGTTTGGAATCGGTGTGAGAAGCATGGCTCCATGATCGATTGCTCATTGTGTGTCATATTGTTCTTTCAAGGTTGATTGAAACTTTAACCTCATTTTTAACAATAAAAAAAAAAAGAAAGGAAGGGAAAGCTTGAAATATTTCAGGCCTTGAATTTTTACAATGCGGCACTGAATTATGCAGCAATCAGTCAATTATTCATCTCTGTGACTGTGTTACGGCCATGCTTTAAAAAGCATGCAAAAACGGGAATGGGCCTCGCGTGCTGCGTCAACACATTTCACTCAGAATTGCTTACTGGAGAAATTTGTCTCTCAATGTCGATTTCATATTTTTCCATGCATTTGAAGGGCTGTACCTGTTACAGCTATTCTGAGATGATCCCCGGGGATAAGTGCTGTGTCTTGAGTGCAAAACAAATAATGACACTCAGGAAGAGTCGGTACAAATTATCATTAAAAACATACAGTGAGAAAAAAAACCCATAAGAAGTGCCATAAAAACAGATGATGTCGACATTTACACACAAAACAAAAATGCAACATTAACAGCTTTAGACTTTCTTAACTCCCTCAAACCTTAAATATTACATAAAGCGGCTCTTGTAATGCATGACCCTGCAGCGGGTTGTTGATTTTATGGTGATATATTGTGAATTAGTGTCATACACTTGAAAGTCCACTCGAAATAATTTATTTACAGTGAGCTTGGTCACGCCCTCATTTACATAGTTGATCTAGGATTAGCCTACGCATTAAAACACACACACACACACACACATGCAGAGGACACACACACTTGTTTCCACACAGTGAAAAGAAGGGGAAAATGTACGATATTCTCATCATTTGATTACTCGTACATTTTTAACCGCCATACAAAACGAAGGACAATATGGTCATTTATTTTTCTACAGTGCTGTATATCTGCAATGTTTTTTAGGCCATTCATAATGCAAAGAAATTGGTTAAAATTCTGAATATGTCAGACAGTAGAGCACATAAATGTGACAAGATATCCGTCTCCTTTGCCTGACCCATGCTCCAACCGTCCACAAAGTTGTGTGGAAATCGCTTCAGGTGGTTTTGTATATTTAAGGAAAATACTCAAAAACGTCACCACATTAACATCACACACTTTTAATAAAGAAAATGGAATTCCTGGATTGGCCCCCTTTATTTGGAACCCTTTATTTGGAAGCTCTAAAAAAGAAAAAGAAAAAAGACTTCCTGGCCCATGCACCATCCTTCCACCAGGTTTTGGGGAAATCCATCCAGCGGTTTTTGCATAACCCTGCCGGCAATCAAACAAACCAACGGACACTGGTGAGAAGAAAAGAAAAAAGGAGCTTCTCAAACGGTTGCTTAAATTTCCATCAGATCATCTGGAACTGTCCTAGTTTGCCGTGACGATCTACGTGTTTACGTGTTAGCGGTGTTAGATCAGTGTGTGACTCATCGACCAAAGCGTGACACAGGAAGTGCGTTCGAGACCTCGGGCAACAACTCACAGGGTTTATTATCAACATGTTAACTTTATTTGAACTTGAAGTACAATGAAGAGATGATTCGAGAAGCTATATAAGTTATCAGTGACAACAGGCCTAGACACTCCATTGAGAACAAAAAGAACAAACACAATGTGAACATGGGGTACTCCTCCTCCTCCTCCTCCTCCTCCTCCTCTCCTGATTGTAACACATAAGGTCTAAATGGTTTGCAGTTAAATGACTGACATCAGCTTATGTCTAGAGAATATACACAGGCGTCTCAGCATTGAAAATTCAAAAGTCTTCATGGAAAGAAACAGGAAAATTATATAACTTATTATGAGTTTTCTTTTTCTCATCAGGATATCATTAAACACGCTAAAAAGAAAAAGGGTGTTTGTGTGGGTGCAAAGGGGATTTAAGCAATGTAGTTAAATGGCGTTCAGTTTTCCAAATGTTGTCATGAGTGATTGTTTCTCAAGCGGACATGTGATCATAATCAGTCTGGATCTTTTTTTTTCCTTTTTTACAAAAAACAAAAAAACAACAAAAAAAAAGTATCGGGAGGTGATGATTCCGAGGGCGTCTAATGACAAAAATGTACAGTAAATTCCAAGAAATATTACCTCTGTTACAAAGATTACAGTACTATTGACAGCAAAAGTCTTCATTTTGAAAGTAAAATGTTTGATATTATGTTTCGAAAATCATCTGGGCTTGAGTGAGTCAACCCTAGTATTTGTTCAGCACAATATAGGATTTATTAAATATCATAATTCCAGGACAAACATTTACATGCCTGCATGCTTTCTCACCAAAAATGGCAGCTATAGGAAAGAATGATGGCTCAGAAATAGAACAAAACAAAAGTGTGGGTTTATATAAATGGCGGTATTGTTTGCCTAATAGCTCTACTGCATACACAATACCTCTTAACGTTATATACACATACCTCATCAATCCACTCGGGTTGGATACAGTGAGTTGTCCTATCATTATCATCAGATCTTGTATATACAACAATGGTAAAAATGAAACTTGATTGTATTGTCACCTAATTTAGAAAACATGAAAATCAAACATCAGTCTTCCTCTTTTGATGAACACATGGATCGATTCACTTTTTTTTCCTTTTTTTTTTCTTCTTCTTCACAAGGTTCATCTCCACGTGTCATTTTTTTAGCGTCTCAAAATTCAATTTGAAATACAAAACAGAACTTCAGTCGGATTTCGTTTTCGAAGCTTTCTCGCTGGCTGAGATACAGTATAAAAATCTTCAGTGCTGAGAATGTATGAGTTATTACCAACAGTGTACCATGGGTACATTTTTACTGTGCTCAATATATGTGTTTATCCTTCACGCTGGCCAACCTGCTACGTCAAGCCTGCTTTATCAAACTACTTACTCTACATTCAGACACAACCTCCTCCAGCATTTGGGTGAACACAGCATTCCCACTGAACTCCTACAAGCAGCTTGACGTCTTCCCTCTACTAAATCAGCCTGGATAAGGACTCTTGAGAATCTTCATGGGTTTTCTTTTCTTTCTTTATTTCTTTCTTTCTTTTTTTTTCTCTTTTTGTTTCTGAAATTCTTATTTCCTCCGGCTTCTCGCGGCCGATATCAGTACATCACTGTGGTTTTCAGGAACAGTCTTCCATCTGCAACAGAGGAGACACAGGAGCCGAGAATTAGCCAACAGCCAAAATCCCGCTGACGCTAACGCACAATTGAGGATGTGATCGTTGATGTAACGCCAACTTCAAAATGTTGCCCTCCAGTCTTTTGATTCCAGCAGCGTTGCTATGGATTCAGAGAGTTAGCAATCATGATAACTGTGATTAAATATCAAGTACAGTCATTGTATTACAAAACAACAAATATTTCTATCACATGTTGGAACATTTTGTTGATGTCAGGTAGAAATAAAATGAGAGCTAAACAAAATACTTTAAATTCTGTATCTAAGATCATATAAAATACATCAGTCAGGACGTACAAGTGTAATTATACCGTTACATGCATGCACGGTGTAAAAGCAGCTATGATTACCACATTCCAGGTATCAGAATTGTATGCCACATGTGTTTAAGAGATCCCCCCTGATACGCTTGTTTGAACATAATGCTGCACTCCTGATGTCGAGCGCAGGAGGAAAGTGACATTTCCTGGATGGAAATAGTGTTTATTGAAAACAGTAGACATTCCTCTGGTGCGTTATCTCCAGACACCTCCAATCTAACGAGCTTTGTCCATTTCCAGCGAAAACGCTCTCGTCTGAGTGTTCGCCTGAGCGAGCAGCGCTGCTCCGATGCTGAGCTGGTAAAAGCATCTGTTAGGCACAGCTCAGGAGCGTGTTTGACGTTTATTACCTTCACAATTCCTCTGCCGGAGAATGCAACAGTAATGCCTTTAAAGAGAGCACACCTCTCCATGGCAGTGCACATAAATAATTCAATGTTAAAGAGAGACACACACACACACACACACACACACACACACACACACACACACACACACACACACACACACACACACACACACAAAGACGTTTAGCAGCGCAAGTTGTTGGACATGACACAAGTCGCGCAGGAAATCAGAGGCGACGGAGACGTGGAGAATACGCCTGCTTACGTTTTCTGCTTGGGGGGGGGGTCACACTTTAAGCATCAGGTTCAAATCTATAATTCAAAACTTTCATCTGAGAATTTAGCTAAACTTAACATCTGTATTCATTACATTATCAACACTCTATCGATTCCTGTTCTCCCTTTTAGCCTGTGTTTTATGTGATGTCGCACATGAAGTTCAGAGACAACAAAGCCCTGTTTTGTGTGTGTGTGTGTGTGTGTTTACAGTAAGACTGTTTTTTTTTTTTGGGGGGGGGGGGTGGCTGGGTGGCGTACAAACACACAGGCTAATTACCCAGTACTGCCGTAGGTCTCAAAGGCATTGCACTCAGGCTGCCTCCATTCAGGCAACAACCACGAGTTCTGTGTAAAAGTCATTACAGCATGAATGCAGCGCTGCAGAGAACAGACAGCTGGAGGGGGGGGGGCACGGAGAGTACAAAGAGCACATAAAACATCAGACGCTCACCTCACGCTCTACCTGCCTGTCCAGCCCCACAGTCAGACCAGTTTACAGGGGCGGTAATGACAATGACGTCCGTTTGGATTCATACGTCCTCGAGATTTTACGTCTGACAGATCCCAGATCAGATCATCAGGAAAAGAAGAAATCTCACCAAATTCAAATATGAAGCGCAAATGTTGAGATGTAAGCTCTAAGAGAACTGATGACGTTTTGACACGTTGTTGAACGAGCAGCTCATTAAAATATGTTAAAACTTTAGTATTTTTATATTCAAATCAAGATGAAAAGTTCATTAAAGAGAATAAATATTTCATTAGATGCTAAATAAAACAAAGGGATTTTTTGGCTTCTCTCAGCATAAAATTCCTTTGAAAGATTAATTAATACATGTAAATTATGCAAATTATGCCCATGCAAATATTTTATGAAGACAATTAAGGGATCCATTAATTACAGTCTTTTTTGCTTCAGTGACATTCATTCATTTAATTTTAATTTCACTTTAACTGTTTTGATGTTTAATCTCGCAACAAAGAACTTTATCTCTCCGCACAGGGTCATGTAAACTTGCCGAACACATCGAGTGGGAAGCGGCAGGGAAGCAGAGAAGATACTGGGGGAAGATATTCGCATGTGCACCGTTGCCAGGCAGTACTGGCGAGGTACAGTCCCAGTAGCTTGTCTGCCTGTGAAAAGAGCCTCGTTCCCTCTTGGACCTGATTCAAAACACTGTAAAAGCAATTAATAAACACAGACTGTGTTAATATCGCAGAATTAGAGAAGTGTGACAAAAGACAAATAGAAATAATTAGTTCTCTAAAATTATGCCCTCATTATTTTTCCCCCCTCTCTCTCTCTCTCTCTCTCTCTCTCTCCTTCTCTCCGTCTCTCTCTCCCCATTTGCCTCCTTTAGTTTGGAGTTGAGAATATACCCACACATTTCTCTCGGCTTTCATGCGGGTGATAGGCTTGTTTTTCCCCTTCTGCTTGTGTAATTTATCAACATCATTTTTTGCCATTTGAGGTTAATTATACAGCAAGGCTTGCAGAGGAGAGCAGGGAGACATGGGTGGCAGACAAATGCTTCTCTAATTGAACAAAAACACAAAAAAATGCAGCCTGTTATTTCCTCCTTCACTCCACTGTTCCAGGAAATGATCAGAGTGATCGACAGACTGCAAAAATTGATCTACGGCTGCACCCTAGTGTTTCTGACACAGGCTAGATTTTAAAGAAAAATTTATTTTTTTTTAAAGAAAAAAAAATCAGTTTAATTTCAAACTAGAATATAGGTTTTTAGCAGGGCAATGGCTGCTCAAAGTTTTAACACATTTAATTTGATACCATTAGACTACAAAAATGCCTGCTCCTCGTTTAAGTGTAAAGAAATTAAAGAGGCTAAATATACTAATGTGGTATGAAATAAGGGGCTATAATTATGCTGTATCTGGAAGTTATCTTATTTAAATGATGACATATGGATTTCCTTTTTTTGTACATCAAACTGTTTCAGATCCCCGCAGTGCCTGAATGACATTTAATTAAGGAGTAGTCATCGTTTCCTTTAGTACATTTTATGTCTTTTTGCCCTTTGACAAAATATCAGTTCAAGTAGACTAATCAAACATTAAGGAGTTAAAGGGACCCAACTTTATTCTTGCATACAAGGATGAATATTTTTCCACTTTCCACAGCAAATTACACGGAGCATTTTCTCGGATAAATTGGGAACTCTCCCACTGATAAGGGCGGTTCTGAGCAGACGCAGCAGAGGCGCATTAAAAGGAGACGTTCGAGTAATAATGAGGATCTTCAACCTCTGCGAGGTGTCTTGTATCTGGGTAAACACAGATAGCAGACAGTCTACAGAGGTTATCACTGGAGCGCCCTTCCCCAAACACATACTGCACCCCGAAGGCTAACAAACAAACAAACCATTAAAAATGTACAAGGCTTATTCATAAAATGGATTGATTTGCCCCTTTTATGGCTATCAAAGGGGGGATTCCACTGCTTTTTGTGTTTTATGACTCATTAATGCTTCCTGAGTTGTACACAAACAACTTCTTTCATTCTGTCTCTGTGAAATTCCAGATCAGTCGTTTTACTATTTTTGTCTGCGGCGTTGCTTTTCCCCAGCAATGATCTGTTTCCTCAAAGCATCGCAGCCTCTAAAAGTCAAGTAAAAGAACAATATTGTTTCTGCAGAAAACCAATGATCTTGACCTAGTGCTGTGGCCCAGATGGTGAGCTGTATGCCTGAACAGCAGGCAGAGAAACACTAATGTTCATAAACTGAAGCAGTGTGTGTGTGTATGTGTGTGTGTGTGAGAGAGAGAGAGGGAGAGCGAGAGAGGAAGCGAGGTGGGGGCAGGGGTGGAGAGAGGAGCGAGAGCCAGAGAAAGAGCGAGAGATTTATTGTCTCATCTGAGCCCCCGTACCTTGTATTGTCCTTTCAGCATCTGTTCTTCCACTGCTGCGGTCACTCTCCATCTCAGGGGTCAGAGAGTCTGCGAGAAGAGAGGGATCACCGCCGTTAAACATCCCCGACATCCACCTATCACAATGCCACATTCGCAGCATCGTTCACTCCAAACAAGAGACTGAGCCTTCAAGCCGAATGATGCCCACACATGGAGGTGAACGGGTGTGTTGGGTGAATTGAAAAAAAAAAAAAAAAAAAGAACCTCAAATCCGTGATTTAACACTTTGTAGTAATTATCCATTAATAGTGTGACCCTGCTTTCAAATGTTTGCTTTAATAAATATGTGTTGTGGTAATAAAGTGTCAAATGGGAAAAATTGCACCGGTCGTATTTTACAAGAGGTTTAACAGCTCCCATAATGGACACTGCTCATCTACCAGTGAGCTGATGATGAAACAATCACGACAAATGCTGACATGATTTGACAGATTTTATGTATGCGTTAAAAAAAAAAAAAAAAAAAATGCATTACCCACTCACATATTATAATGACATTTTCTGACACAGTGGTTGGTTTAAACTCTGACAGTAAATCTCACTTTATGAGGCCGTCATGTTTTCTATGTAACACCTAAGCTCTGCAAACTAGTAGCTCATGCCAGATGAAAGAAGTGAACAGTGCTTGAATACATGTGGTTTGTTATTTACACCTCTGCCAATCATAGGAGATGCCCTGTAAATATGGATTATGTGATTTAATAAATGAGAAATCTTGATGTTTAGTTTCCTTCAGGTAAGTTTTATCCCCTAAAAAAAAAATCATATCCCTAAACGTTTGACAATGCTGGGAGTGAAACGTGTCTCTGACCGTTGAGTGAGCGCATGCTGTCGGAGGGCGAGGGCTGCTTCAGGGTCTGCTCCACCTGCTCTCTCCTCTTGGATTCGTACTCCAGAGCTTCTTGGAGTTTCCTCTTGGCCTTCTTCTCCTTCTTCAGACGCTTCTGAATTATTGCTAAAACGGGGGGAAAGCCCACAGTGACAGTCAGCGAGCTGCCGCTGCAAGTTAGCGGAGCCTTATTTTTAGACTAAAATCTGATTATTGAGATAATAACCTCATTTAAAAAAAAAAATCTAGCATACCGTAATAGAAAACAGCAAATCAATTAAACCCAAATATTAGGATCTTCCTTAATAAAAGGAAAATACTGGCTGAGACTTAACAAACTGCTAGAGGGAATTGAAGCAAATTGAAAAATTTATTGGGATAATTTTCATGAATTTCTCTCATTAAACATAAACGACAGTTAGCATATGAAGCCGATGCATTTAACATGAGACCGCGAGAGACTTAATGTGTATTACCAATTATGTTAAGAGACTAAGAGCAGGAAAAACGGCGCTCAGCGGGTAAACGCATGTGTAACCAAAGAAACACAACCACTTAAGTCAGTGATTCAATAGGAAACATTCAACATACACGCAGAAGTGTGCATGCACATTCAGGAACTATCAAGACCACAGGCCTGTGAAGTCTTAAACACTGGGAAAAAACACACACAATTATGCATGCCCACACGCACACGCACACACACACACACACACACACACACACACACACACACTTGCATGGCTGACAACGAGGATTCAGTGCCAGGTAGTCATCAGGCAGTACCTCTGTTCTTCTGCTCCATGGCAAGCTGCTTCTCCAGAGTCTCCCTGAGCTCCCTCTCTCTGAACAGCTCCATCTTCAGCTCCGTCTTCTCCAGCTGCACCTGCTTCTCCTGAGCCCGCGCGTTGTCAATCGCCACTTTGAGCAGGCCCTGAACGCACACACACACACACACACACACACACACACATATAAGTATAGACACGTACAGAAAGAAATACAGAAAAAGAGGAGGGAGCAGGGAAAGAGAGAGTGATGTGGACTATTTAAAGGCTTCAAGATGAAGTGACAGGAAACCACAGTGAAAGTATGTCACAGCCAGTCTTTGGACAGACATCACACCTCAGAGGCACCTGAACCGAAGGCTAAAGGCTTGAATGTAGCACAAAGCATCTTTACTGTACAGATGGGCTTTCTATGCTTCTCTCGCATCAAACCAATTCACTGCGCAGCTGACAATTGTAATTGGATATGTATAAATGTACAGTCTTAGTCTCTGTAGCACATTTTTAAGCTCCTCACAGAGCACAGCAGGAATGAATAATACGAATGACAAGTATCTCATCATGTATCAATTACATTACTGCCATTCCAAATGCACTCCTGACAGCCCTGAATTAAAATACACTCTGATATTACAGGCAAAGCAGCCGTTTTCCTCACAATTATTCCCCATCCACACGCAGTCATATCAAACGCACTGGACTATATCTTGATAATTGTTGATTCCTTCTGACCCCAATTTATTCTAAGTTGCTTTATCTTCATTTTCTGCTTGGTTTCATTTTGTTGATTTGTATATAAATATTCAATGCGTGGATCATTATCAAAGATGACTTAGTGGAGTGTTGGGAGCTTGCGACGGCTCTACTTGTGGCTTTCTAATTACCACACAAAGCCAAAGGAGAGGCAGGACACTGATGCCAGCGGTACAAGTGCAATGAGAAGGGCAGCAGTGTGCACACATCATTACACCCAGACAGAAGGCAAAGGCATTCATCTTCTCATCTGACTGAGGGTGTTTGAGCTGAAGCCTAAATGGCACTATGAGTAGATGGGTATAGTTAAGGTGTGCAGATTTACATATTGGTGTATCTGCCGCCTAAATGTTCATGTTGACTCCATTGGAAGGAGGATGTGGATGGCGTCTGCTTTTTTTTTTAAATCTAATAATGAGCTATTTGTAGAGTCATCATAATTTAGCCAACATAATAAAATTCATTACCAGGCTGAGTAAGCTTACAAAGGTTTGGAAAAAGGTTAAGTTGAAAAATAAAATGTGGCTTAGTTTTCTCTTTGGGTACAAATTAATTATCTAGGGAGTGTTTGTTTTTTACTGATTACTCCTAAATCAGGATAGATTTCTAACCATTTCTGGATCTTTCAAATGTATCTCTCCGTCTTTTTCAGTAGATTGAGTTTGCTCTGTTTGCTCTGTTTGCTCAGTTTCCAAGGACGGCAGCAGTTGAACGTTTTAGCAAAATCTAGAATTGATGTAAATTAGAGGAACTTGAGTTGAGGTGTTTTTCATAAAAGGTTTTCAAGGTCTTGAATGAACTTTCGTATCCTTTTTGGGTAAAGTTTGAAAGGAAAAAAAAGGCAGTTATATCGACATTAATGGAAAGTTTGTCATCACTACTCTGTCGACATAATTATGCAGCCTGTACCTCAATGATCTCAAAAAAGAGAGAAACTCACACTACTTCCCATTAAAGGGAAACACGTTTTATGTTGTTTGAACAAATGTCCAAAGCTGTAATTTTCTGGAGAGGACAGTGATGATCTGATGTATAACAACATCTACATATAGAATTTAATAATGAATGAATTTAGCACCTCAGTTGGTCTTCTTGTTCTGTGACACTCCTTCCATTAGAATCATTTCACATATTCTTATATCACATTGAAGTATTATACAAAATCGCGTGAATCAATCGATGCGTGTACAAGTTAAGCAAGTTGTATCAAAGCCTGTTAATGCTGTCTTGTTATGAAATACCTGTATGTTGGTGAGGAGGGTCTCTATAGATGACAAGCCGTCTGGGAAGAGAAATGGTGAGTGGAAGCCAGGAGGCAGACCCTGTCCAGCCAATGACAACCTCTCGTAGCTGTCTCTTGCTGTTGGAGTGCACATTGAGTTGTCATCTGCAAAGAAAACAACAACATTGAAAATTCAGAGAATAATATATGTTTAAACTTCTGCAAAACATGCAAGCTTGCATGTAGAATATGTGAGCAGTTTTTGGCAATGCGGACAGATATTGACCAGCAGCTATGAATGAGTCCGTATTGATCTGCAGTAGCCAATCCCAGCTTTCGCATCCTCACAGGAATTTCATGACTGGTACACCTTGGAGATTTGTTTGTATTGTTTCTTCTCTAAATCCGAGTACGGGGTCACACAATATCAACTAAGACATAAATCCAGCTTTTCCTTTTCTTTTCTTTTTTTAGAGATGTCATGTGGACTCCAAAATCAGGAGCACGTTTGCAAGCTTGACCCCAGAGGCTTGGGCTTTCTTTGTGTGCGCACACACGGGCGCCTGTCAAACCTAAGATGACATCATCCACACATTCATCAGCAGCATAAGGGTAGGGCCCTGCCATCTGCTGTCCAGTCTCTTCACCAGGCCTCGGAGGAGGAAAGAGGAGCGATGGAGGGAAAGGAGAAAAAGCAGGAGGCAAACCGGCAGCCCGGTCAAACGAAAACAGTATGTCAGATGGTGCCGTTTGTTGCCCCCATCAGATCTGACACATGTTTTTGTCCAGAGAGGTTTTATGAAGCCAACAATTTGTAAGTTCAACCATCTTGCAGAGAGGGAGTTTATGCAACGCAGCACCATCGGCTGCTTAAGTCTTAATTTAACGGAGGAGGAGAAAAGGTTTTATTTGTAATGTGGAAACCTGGGCTGTGTTGTGCACAGCACCTCTCTGCACTCATCCAGTATTCATATCTGTTTATGTGGCAGTCTGAATCTTGTACAAACAGCGAGCCGAGCTGAACAGCCCTGCCTCCCCCTCCCATCAATATTCACCAATGCCAGCCAAGTGCTGGGAACAGCTGGTCTTACATTAATTAGTTTAAAGTATTTATTTCACCCATCCTCAGAGCAGATTGAGCAAAAACATTGGAGATTATTTGAAGCATCTGCAAATGCCCTGGAAACATCTCTGTGCCAAAAGTTGAGTGTTAGGATTCACAGTTTAGGTTGGTAATTTAAAGAACCATTTTCTCTTTTTTTTCAGAGAGGGAAAGATGGTGAAATATGCACCGCTGGTCCGTGGAGAGAGTAAACAACCTTTCTCCTTTTTCACATGGAGTTTACTTCTGTTGATTAATTAGAATGGATGGATGCCTAATGGATTAAAATTTGTTTATAATTTGACTTCATAAAAATAATGAATTGCCTACTTTTAAGAAGCCACTCCTGCGGTAATTTGTTTTGTTGGGTGCAGCCCCTGTCTGTGTTTTGAGGTGGGCGACTAGGTGGAGATATAAAATGCACTCTCTTTATACAGTGGCACAACATGAAAGTCCCATTTTATCTCCATGAAATAGCTAATCAAAGATCAAAAGCATTACAGTTGGCTCCAGCTCAGGTTGATATAGATGTATTGCATGCATTATATGCTTGCATCACCCACCTCCAATAAAATCACCATAACAACTAGAGACTTTAGTAGACCTCGGGGAAAGGTCTGCTGTTGTAGCTTTGTAATTGATTTGTACTGTAGGCACTTTGTCCCTTATTTAGTGTTGGCATTAATCATAAATCATTGCTTTAACAAACTCCAGCTTCCCACTCAGCAGGCCTCCCCTCCAACACAATGTTGGATCACACAGAATATTTGATGGCTTTGTTGCAGGGGAAACAACCTGTCATGCTCTGGGAAAAGCAAACAGCGTGTTTTGTTCGACAGACTCCGACTACCGTGGAGCACCTCTTGTCAGATAACATTTCCACCAGGAGCCGTGCACGAACACAGGCATGTTCAAAGGAAAGGAACGGGGAGCTAATAAGTGACTAATTTAATCAATATAATCAAAACTGGCTTTAATGAAACTCAAACGTAAATTCCAGCGGAACATGATCTAGATCTGTGGTTTCTTTGCTTCTAATGTTATTGCCCGCCTCCCCCGCCCCCCGACCGCCACCCCTCTTTTTCTCCATTCCTGGCGGCAAATGCTGGCATGTGTTTGCATGTTTACTTCTCACCATCGCTCCAGAATCATTGACTTCAACTTAATTACAGCGACAGGCGTTGGAGTGATGGGGGCCGGTGGAATGGAGTACTCTGTTTCCAGGTGATATTTCTCCACTAGCAAGGCTGCCAACAGCAGCTGTGACAGCCTCTTGTGCTTACCGTACGGTAAAAGTACAGTTAAGGCACACACACACACACACACACACACACACACACACACACACACACACACACACACACACACACACACACACACACACACACACACACACACACACACACACACACACACACACACACACACACACCCCTTGACTATGAAATACTGTGTGGAAAAACACTCGCAGGTCACCCCTGTCACAAATAACATTTCATGCACAACTGTTTCGGCGGATAATAGGAGCCACAAATAAAAATGGGACGCTGTAAATACAATGCATTCTGAATGAAATGCCATAATTTAAAACAAACCCCCCCCCCTGCTCTCAATAGCTGCAGAGGGAGTCCTTGACAGAGTGCTAGCAATGATGAATCACCTATCCAGTTAATTTTCTCACTCCTCATGTGTTGTGCTGCTAAAACAGGGGCCCAGGAATTGACTTGACAAACTATGAATGTAAAAAATATCACTTGGAGGGATCTGGGCTTATCTCCAATTTACATGTTATTAGATTTGTGTTGCAAGAGGCACTTGGACGCAGCAAAGCTGTGGCAAAAAAAAAAGATGGAGCACATGATAACCAGAGATAAAACATGTCTTAAACCCACTTGAAAGCCTTTGAAATATTTGATGGAAAGTCACAGGGAGTGGAGAGAAGCAGAGGAAACTGGCCTGATTTGAAAATGTGACAGACACATATTGCAATCTGTGGTAAATCTAGAAGAAACCTTGGGAAATTTAGCTGCTATCTCTGGATAAATAGCTGTAATTGACCTTGGGAGTTGAAAATGTGCCATATGTTTCTGGTTCTTGTGTTTGAAACTGGGTCCCTCAGGACATTTCAGCTGAGTCCTCTCAAGAATGCAGTGTGAGCGAGGAGGAAAAGGATGATACAGAAAGACACACAAAGAAGAGAGAGAGAGAGAGAGAGAGGGGGGACGAGAAGGATGCCGGGAACGAGAGATAGATGGCTGAAGACAGAAGATGGATGGATAGATAGGTAAGGCACGGTCTGAGGTGGAGGAGGCTGGAATAGAATGGGTGTGCAGAGAATGAGAGAGTGACAGAGAGGAAGAGGGATAGCAGAGAGAGGGAGAGCAGAGGTACATTTGGCTGGCCAGTCAGTGTGATATATTGACAGGTGAAGCCTTTGTCCTTGCAAACCTGTGTTCCTCCCAGCAGGAGAAGCGAATGCTAAACCTCCAGGTTGTCAGCACAGCCAACACAGAGCAAGTCAAAGCTTTTCACTGCACAATTACATTTGATCTGACCTGCTGGGGCTGCAAAGAAATCAGCCTCCTTCAAATGGAGTAGATATGACCTCTCGGACAGCCATTAGCAGCTAACACAGCGTTATTCCACCTGCACTTAACATTTGGAAAATCTTGTCAGGGGAAATATCTGTCTTCTCGTACGGATGCAGTGATGCAGAGTTGGGTAAAACGCATAGCTGCATGCAATTTGAAGAAAAAAAAAAACATGAATATAAGCTTATCTCGCAAATTATGTCTGCACTCTGAAAGGTCTTTTTGAGTCTAAATAAATTCAGCTTTAACTGCATGATAGTTTTGAACAGGTAGAATAGCATGTCAGTTTATTTTAATGGCTGATATTATTTGATGTCTCTTTTTCAGTATTTTAGAGCTTGCAGACCTGCACAAGATTAAAAAAATAAATAAAATCATGTTGGGGTCTGTAGTGATTTTAATATGCAGGTTAAATGTTTTGAAACCGTTCGAGATTAGAATACAATAGGAAAACAGCAGCGTGTTGAAGTTTTATTGCATTTCAATTCTTTCTGTCAACATGTCTGATAACAGGCAAGATGGGTCAGAGAACGTGGCGCACACACACACACACACACACACACACACACATACACACACACACACACAGACACACACAGACACACACACACAGACACACACACACCTGGAGGAGAGAGTAAAGTAGCAAAAGAGGAAGCGGTGAGAGAGAAATAAAAAAAAAAGAGACAGAGGGAGTAAGACAGAGACAGGGAGGGAAGAGGAGAGAGAACATTAGCGTGTATGTTTGCAATTATTAATACCACAGTGTAGAAATACTATGTTACAACAATAAAAACTCTACTTCAGTAAAAGTAATATTAAAGTACTGAAAGTAAAAGTACTCATTATGCTCAATGGCCCATTTCAAAATAATGTATATCATTGGATTATGATTATTGATGTATTAATGTGTTCATTACTTTAACACTGCAGCTGGTAAATGTGGATATTTACGCATTACATTACATAAATACTTACTGGTATTATATAGATACATACTGGTACTCTGGACACCCTGGGGACCAATAAAGCCTAATTTATATAAAACATTTAATTATGGATCATATTTTGAATTGTATATTTTGAATCGGCAAAGTAACTAGTACCTATAGTTCCTGTCAGCTAATTGTAGTGGAGTAAAAAGCTAAATGTTTTGCCTCTGAAATGTAGCTTAGTGGAGGTATTAAGAAGATTTACTTACTTTCCTTTGTTTCTTATTTACTCTCCACCACTGTGTTGAAAAAAATGCCATGAAGTTAGCTCATGCTGGCGAGTTCAGCTGACAGGGTATCAGATTTTCACAACACGTCGTGGCAAATCGAATTCAGATAACAATAATAATTGATTGTGTATGTTGTACAAGTGTAGGAGAAGCTCTGTAACTATAACTGTAACAATTACAGTAATGATTAGTGAAAAGACAACCAGATAAACGGCTAAACAAAGGATCCACAAGGCCCAACATCTCTACTAGATTATTTATGCTATTAATTATATTATCATATGTATGCTATTAATGCAATACCATTATTTATTTGTTTATTATCATGGTTATCAGTCATTATCGGTGTATCACAGCACCCCTGAATCTAACTTGTGTTGGACTGACTTAAAACACGTTAGAGCCTGTAGGAAACACTGTGACGATGGTGTGAGAATCTATACAAGTACCGATTCCTCTGGAATAACTATCATTTGCATATGTTGTGTAAATGTGCGCGTAATGCACCGTATACACCGAGAAGAAAGGGAAAACACAAGTGCACGTATACACAAACAAACAAAAACCCTCAAACACATACACACTCATTAAGCACACACCCAGCCCACAAACTAATGTGCCCTCATCACATTTAAGCTAATTTCCTTTTCATCACGGAGAGAGGAAAATGAGTGTTTGCCCCATCCCTGCTGGGGGACAAAGTCAAGAGCCCCGGTCGGTTTGGGCTAGATTAACAGGTAACATTTGGCTCCCACTCTTTTATCACAGCATGAAAATCAAAGCGCGTGTTTTCCTCTATCGCTCTTTCTTTCTCCCCTCCCTAATGTTCCCTTCACTTAGAGATGAAATCGCTTGCTGCACAAACCCATTTGGAGAGAGGAGAAAAGGTGAGCGGGATAATCAGGCTGGCCACTGGGCCGTGTTTCCTAAATGCTCTCCAAAACATTACTGTGCACAGGCATAAAATTAACGCCGGGACCTTAAAATGTTGACATTTAGCATGACTTTTTGGAGAGTGACACCTTCATATTTTCTTGTAGGATATCATTAAATTTCAACTGCCCTATGGCTGTGCCTTTCCATTAATAACCAATTCAATGTGTCACTTCTGCCTCTCTCTCACTTTCTCTCTTGCCACCTTTTTAAAGTAATGACTCCATTGCTTTGCCTTAATAAATTGAATCGTATTCTCAAGGCCATATGAAGATAGAGCCACAGATGGACGCATGGAGGAAATAACCATAAATCCTTTACTGTCAGAGAGGCGGTCCGAGGTGACAAAAGAAGACAATTGCGATGCTCAATTGGGATCACACCTACGGTAGATTACAAAATATAGAGTGATGGGTTGATACTCTCTGTTACGGCTATTTTTTCAGGCATGGATGAAGAGATTTATTTATTGCTTTAATTGCTGAGAAAACACCCACTCCTGATTAAACTGGAGATCATACATGAAGATTTGAATACTCACAGAAGACTGTCTGCAATATGCTGCAATGAATGTATAATACTTACCCAGCAGAGAAAATTATGAAGTACAAATGGTGCTTTTGGAGCATGGATTACAATATTATGGCAAAAGCAATTAAAATTGATTTCATCATTTGTTTAACTGTTGGCTGAAAAAGGGGGGGAAGAAAAAATAGCCAGAGAGAGAGAGACAGAGAGAGAGAGAGGGAAAAAGTGAAATGGAAACAGAGAGAGCAAGAAGCGAGGGAGCAGAATCCGTGTTGACTTCCATTCAGGAGGAAGATATCTTGTCTTTTTATGCGGCCCATGTCATATTTATTGCATAAAGGTCAGAGTGTTCATTTGTTCAAAGTCAGCGTTTTCCCTCTCTCCTCTCCTCCATGTAATAAATGCAGGGGCTATGTCATTATCGGACCTCTGAGGATTACAGGCTTGGCTGACTGTGATGACTGCATAAAAGCATACAGGACTTTGTTTCTGCCAGCGCACACCTTCAAATGAGCTCTTAAAGCGAACAGGCAGTGGAGACAAAATGGTATTTTGTAGAGAGACAATCTCAGTCAGGTCTGGTCGACACAGAAGGTGATTAAAGGTCAGAGATCCCAGCGCTAAATCCACATCCTTCGTTTTTCGTCAGAGCAGCAGGGAGAGGCAAACGGAGGAAAAATAAACTTGCGGCTCAGAATAGGAAATGACAGCTGGGCAGACCTGAATAGATTTCTGTAATTTAACCTATTGACTATGAGCCCAAAATGCCAACGAGATAATAATGGAAGGAGGACATAATAGTGAGGCACTTTGAAGGTGTTTTCATTGTCTTTGCATATTGACCTACGAAGACCGGATCCAGCTATTGACAGAAGAATCCCAGAGATTAAATTGGCCTAAACTATTGATTGGGCATTTTTTTCCTAAATCATTCACATTTCAAAAGGGGATCATTTGTACTGTGCACCCCACTAATCTCTCTGACCCACTAATCATCAAGCCATTTATTTCTCACTCTTTGTTTAGTTCTCCTTTGTTTGGCATTTATTAATTCATTAGAACAACTTCTCATGCAGCTTAACTTGGACAGTGACTGGGGAGTCCTGTTTCTACCCGATAGCAACGTGCATTCCAGTAAAATGTGCCACCGGATATGCACCCGACATCAAAATACACATGCCAATTACATATTGATAATTAAGCATTCAAACAAACAAACAAGAGAGGAAATCCCCCGTAATCACCGGGTTTTAATGGAACAAGTATTAACTTGGTGTGGTTGGCCAGATAGCCTGCTGCTAGATCAGAGCTTCGCTGGGTTTTGGGAGGGGCGGAGGGGATGTTTGGGGGGGGTAAGGAGACACATTGGTGTCATTGCTTGGCACTGCTATCCTACAGGGAGAGGCGAACTCCGTTCTGTTGCTGCTGAACGAGCGTTGACGACGGCTGGAGCTAATCCAGACGAGATATACTGAGCTGCTTTTAAATGAAGATGAAAGAACAAAAGAGGAAATGGGAAACGTAAACTTTTAAAGGCCCGGCTTCTACGGCTGCCTGGCGTAGAAGGTCAAAAAAAAAAAAAAGTATGCAAATCCATTAGTGGGCCTGGTTTCACAGTTATAAAAATACTTAAAGGGGGTTTTAATGGGAGCAATGTGTTAAACGTGTGGAAATCTGTTTTGATAACATTATTCCAACACGGGCTTTGCGCTGTGTGAATTAATAACACTTCATTTACAGACGGAAGAAAGCTGGCATGGTTTTTCCAGTTAAAGAGATTAATTTTTAAACACCTAATTGACAGGCTGGGGTTAGGCAGGATAAGCAACAGACTATAAGGCTGCAGCTGCAAAGTCAAGGTGACTGGAATACTCAGAGAAAGGCTTTCAAAAAGCAGAATAGAGAGCAGAGAGGGAGGGAGGGAAGAGAATTAGTCCTCAAGCACTTTTCCCTCCGCCCACTATTCTTCCTCTCTTTATTAGGAATGATTTACTTTCTCAGTGAAAGGATATAAAAGCTCAAGTATAGCGGCGTAATTATCGCAGAGTGAAAATTTAAAGGTTTGACTCACAATGTCCTCAAGTGAGTGAGTAGACTGCCAGATGATAAGAGTGACTGTGTTCAACACTCGGCATCCAATTGGTTGTGTTTTATGGGCTTTGCCAAGGAAGAGCATACAAACAGCACTCGGCTCTGCAAGTCTGTAAACATGATGGACTGTGGCGAACTGCAAGGGCTGGTGTTTACCTTGGCAGAGCCCGGCCCTGGAATGGTGGCAACATCCCTTAATTACTGTTTACATGTAAAATGCTAAATTATACAAACAACCCCACAGAATGTCTCCAAAAGTACAGAAATACATATTCAGGGTCAACCTTATCTGTCTGCAACAGTTGCCACTGCTACCACGGCAATTGTTTTGAATCGCAAATTTTTCGGCATCGTACATAATCTTCATAATTGTTTAACGCCGTTGTCCAAGGGCAATCGTGTAAATATGTTGCCGCAATCTGCATAATAGCAGATGCTCAGATATGTAAAGCACACCTTGTGGTCTCAGAGAGGAAGCAGGAGGTGGAGGAGAAGAAGAAGAAAAAAAAAAGAGGTTATTGTTCAAAACAGGTTTATCAGGAATGAGGTCTGTGATCATTAATGTCTCCAGTCAAGACCGAGAGATGATTGCTTTGATTACGGAGCTGTTTTCCTGACAGTCCACAGCAGCGTATAGAGTAGAGCACTGGTGCCTACTGCGCATCTCTGGTATGGCTGAGTAAAGCACTTGTTCATTTGCAGTGAAGGGTAACATGAAACAGGCCTCAGCTTTCTGATGGACAGGGAGATTTCACCTTCGCCAGTGAATGATAATGCATTATTAAATTTGCCTCTCTGCTCACTAGATACACTTAGCTGACCACAGCATATTTATCTCCCCATCCTAGGCTCACGTCTTGGCAGGAGAAAGCATTCTGTCACTTTTGAGGCATTTCAAAGATTAAAAAGAACCTCTCTCTTTTCAACGTCCCTAAAAGCATCTCCCCCCCCTCTTTTTTTTCAGTGAAATGTGATTAGCAGGAGATGGTGTCACGCAATGGAACATTCATGAGGGGGAGAACAAATATCCAAATGAACTCCCATGTCCTCAAGGAATAGCCCCCCCCTCCCTCCCTCTGCACCATCAGCATCTCTCTCACATGGGCTGGGGGAAATTTGATTGATCCTCTATTGAATTATTTTTTTGCACTCTTTCATTTCAACAGGACGCACTGACAAGTTGTTTGATCATAAAGCATTATTGTCTGCCAAGTCGCATTTCAGGCTTGTGATGGCTAATGATCTTGCCTCCTGACTTAGGGAAAGTCAGGTAGTCAGCATGTGTTTGAAGCTTGCAACGCCAAGGACATCGGGAGGACTGAACAAAACACAATGCACTAAAGTCAGGAAGATGAAGAGAAGGAGCTTACACTGAACATATCCAACTTTTAATGATACTGTGCAGAGATACCATCAATGTCAGTGCAATATTTACGCCGAAGAAAGTGCATTAAAGTGATGCTGAAACTTTTGCCTGACCCAAAGTCCCCAAACTTCCTTTTATTCATTGCTAATGCTTATGCAAAGACGGAACAGAACAAAGACTACAAAGGCTAGAAATCACTTTTTTTTAATGTCTTTTTCATCTTCTATCACGCAACATCCCTCTCTCCCCACGAGCCCATCAGTGTCCACAGGTCCTAAGCCCAAAGCAGCTGTACGTAATAGACTGTGACACTGGTACCTGCTTCCATTTCATCATTCAGATGGCAAACTGGGACTGCAGTGGGTTCACAGTGCACCAGCCCTGAGCTCATCAACCGGACATCTAGTGAGCATCCTGACAAAGGAAAGGCGTTACAAATCATGTTTGTCCATCGTGGCGGCCGCAGTGCTCGATGCATCAACGATCGCCGTGTTGATAGCAGTTATGAAAGGCTGCACCTCTAGGTGACATAATACACCACAACAAACATCCATTTGTGCTTGAGAGGACATTACGAACGCATCTCCTGTTGTTTCAACAAGGATATATAACATTTACAAAAAGAAAGTGCTAATATCGTATTACCAGTGAATCATCCGCTTTTGAAATATGGTTTACAGTATTAGTTTACATACTGTAGCAGCCTCCGACTCTCCCGTCAGGCATTCTAGCTCAGTGTAAAAGAGACGTGGCGCATTAAGCTGCAGCGGGCTGAGGTTTAAGTGGTGAAATTTGTTGCTGGCAAAATGCTCAAACTGCCACATGGTATTTACAGAAAACTCTTATACTTGGATGTACATACATATGGCTTGTGTTTCAAACACCTTTTCCCCAAGGAAATAAAATGATGTCAAGTGTTTGATGTCCAAAGTGAGTTTACAGCCAAAGGCTTCAGTACCTTTCAAATTTCCCCTTGTTTGTCAGCTACCTGCTGTTTCATGAGACAGAGGCTTGTCGGAAGCCATCGCCACAGACTTTCCGTTTGAAGCAATTCAATTAGTCACATGTGAGATAACACTTCGCTTTCTACTAGGCTTTTTTTTCTCCACACACATCGTCTAATCTCCACGCTTTTTCTCTGGAAAATTTTGGACAAAAAATAATCAAGTTCAAACAACAGCTAGCATCTCCCTCAAAAAAAACATAAAAAATAAAAAATACAGCGTTACCATCTGGTTGCTATGCACTGGGTGACACAACTTTGGAAAGTGTCTTTTTTTTTTAGACAACAACAAACAGTCTTTGTCCTTCATCAGCAGAGATGACATGAAAAAGATGAGACATGTTCATAGGATATGAGTGATGTGACATTACAGTGGCTGTCTCTGAGGTGTCTGGCTATTTAAACAGCCTCCATATGAAGCCGGTGCATTGCATCCCTCCTTTGTGCCCACTGTGCTCTCTTCTAAGAGTGCATTGCATGAGATTAAATTAATGCTCTGCCAGGATCATAAAGATCAAACAAGTGGAGAGATATCATTAAACCGTTGGATTGTTATCTCATTTATCTAAACAAACTGATGCGATGAACAAGCCTAATTAAAAAGCTCACCATAAACAAAGCCTCAGACGGCGAGGCCTCTCCGCTCCTTCACCATGGAACACATTTATTTTATTAATCTAATGCATCATGTATCATATCATTACAGTTCAATATATCTATCATTAATTTTATTCCTTCACTTAAAGCTTTTATTGGAATTACTTTGGTTATTAGTTGGTTCTAATGTATTGGTTACCTCTGAATCTGGCTGCTACAATCTCTCTTATCTCGCTGCATAAACCTGTGCATGTTATTCAAATTGCCTCATTTATTATGATAGCTTCCTCATGTAAATTGTGCTGACTGCTCGCCCTTGCACAGTCCTCATTAGACTAATGAAAACCTTCAAACGAAAAAACTAAACAACCTGCCAAATAAAGGTCTGGGGTTATTATGAAAATTACAACTGTGGGAGCCGGGAGAAGCTCTCTTCATTAATTCATGCTCAGCAAATTGGTAACTAATTTAGTTGCACTCCTCTGCATTAATGGGTTATTTTATAAAAATGTTTTCCACAGCCCGAGACCTCTGGTGCACACAACGGAGAGCTCGGAATCCTAATCAAGTCCAGTGACATACTAGGAATTGACAATCTCAAAGATAACACAGCGTATGTTTGCAGGTAGATGTGTGTGGGTCAACTAGCTGGAATTGGTGTGGATTGCTGGGTCATTTGCTTTTCTCCTCTAATGCTGAAAAGAAATTACAGTCCATTTGTGTTGATTATCTGAGTGTGGAGGAGGCACTTCACTTAAGAAGTCCGATTTCTGCTTGTGAGGAAACATTCATTTAATTCAGCAATTCAGAATCCTAGTTAATCTTCCTTCTTTCTCAGTTTGTGTTGTTCGGTTTGGCTGAACACCGTTTCGTCTAACACACACACACACACACACACACCACCCACCCACCCACACCCACGCACACATTTATAAAGTTTGTGACCCATAAATTCAGCTCATGATCCTGCTAATTATTACTATTCACTGTTTCACACCCTGTGAGTGAAGCTCTAACGCTGATCTTCACGTCAGCTTAGCCAACAGGGAACATACAGTACAGCCCAATGATTTCCATAGTGGTTTTAATATCATTATCAGCCTCGCCCCACCCGGTATCACCCAGCACAGCACAGCACAGCGCAGCGCAGCACACCCCTCCTCTGCTCAAAACCAACAGAGAATACTAAAATCTATTATTTGCTTCGTTTTATATTTAATCTGCCTTACTTAGTAGATTTCTATCTTTTTTTTAATCTTTTAGTACAAGCACTGAAAATTATAATGAAACAATGACAGGAATTAATAATAAAAAAACATTTACTGGATAATGTGATTCTGCATTAATGGGGATGATGGGAAATAGCACATGTGAGAAAGTCTATTTGCTACATGTAAAGGACTTGTTTCCCATATTTGTACACAAATATGATAATTAATTTGGTATTAAAAAAATCTGTTTATTAATCAAATACTGCAAAATCTGTGTGATTACATGAAACCTGTTTCCAGTTCTAATATTCACACTGATGTTTCTGTAATTACTTATGAGAGCAGCTCATTAATGTCTCTTCTTTTCTTTCTGTTAAAAGAATATTCTGAGAAGCCCACACCTGTTTACTGTAGCTGCAGTGTCCTCATACTGCAGAGGACATGAGCGTGTAAGTAAATAAATGTGAATGAGAACTAGTGGAAAACGATCTTAGTCTTTCGAAAATATAGTTACTTTTTGCATAACATTGATAATTTATCTCTTACAGTTTATCTCTTGTCATTAAATGTCACATTATCTGTGTTTTGAATGTAAACACTCTTTCTGTGGAGGTCTAAGAATGCCTCTAACAAGCAAAATGTGTCCAAACCATTTTACACACACATATTTGCAGTCATACAGGTTACCTCTTTTCAGGTGCATATTTATTTTTTTGTTTTTTAAAAGTTAAAGAATATTGCTTTTGTGACACAATCTACATCTGCAGCAAACTGAAGGGTGACCATCAAAGACTTCACATGAACAAACTTTTATTATCAAATCCATACTCAAGGTCTCAGGGTTTGTTTGTTTTTAGGTGAAAAAATACAGTAGGTACACAGAATATTTTCCGGTGGGTCTATAGCCAAAATCGATCTTCCACTTCAAATGGCACAGAAAAGAAACGGAAGGCAGCCTGACTAACAATAGTCTCAGAGAGCTGTTCTACCTTTGGTGACACATTAACTAAAAGTGGGCTCCTTGTTCCCCCTGTTTGCTCATTTGGTCCTCCTGCCTTCACATTTTTCTATCGACTTCCAAACCTGCTCTGCTCTCCTTAAAGCCTTTGTCTTTGTTATCAGAATTACCACTTATATGTCATAACGTGTCATTTTCATACATTGCGAACATTGACTAGAAGGAACTTTACTTAAAATGTGGTATTTTCTGTTATTGTGAGTTTAAAAACTAATTTATTTTGTAACAGTCAGACTGAAAATCCTTGTTGACACACGGTGGATCTTGTGGACCTCATTACCGTATCGTTCTTTTTCTTCTAAATGAAGCCCGACTCACCTTTGTCATTGTGAATCCTCTTGTGTGCGGCCAGTTCATGGCTCATATCGTGGGCCAGGTCTCCCTCTTTAGGCCCAGGGGGAAAGTTGGGGGACAACCCGAGCAGGGCGTGGTTCATGGACAGGCCATTGTGGTGTGCCGCTGGAGAGAGGATGACAAAGCAGAAGTGTGAACATTAATAAGACATATTTCTACTATGCTTCAAAAACAATAACAGACTGCTCAGAACATTTAGCTTTTTTATTTTAATAGTCACGTGTGAGGCTAACTGTGATGAGAGGTTATAAAGACACATACGTATCCTGTCTGAGGAACTTTCTGTGTGCGCTGGGGAGCTGGACACACTGCTGCTACGATGCGATGATGGGTGGCTGCCTGGCCTCCTGTGGTCTTCTAAGGAGGGCGCAGGGGAGGGACTGTCCGGCACACGTTCCTGCAACCCCAGCAGCAACAGAGACACACACACACACACACAAAATAAATATCCAGTGTAGCCGAAACGCTACAGGAGGAGGGAGGAGGAAAGTGTGTTCAAGCCATCTCGTGTCGTGACACTGCTGCTGCCCGTTTTAAAAGTTACCTTTATAACAGAGGTGACCATTCTGGAGGGCAGACTCTGGCCCTGTGCTGCGGCGGCCATGTTTGCGATGGTGCTGAGGTGGTTCATCTGGCTCATCGCCATAGTGACAGAGGCTGGAGGCAGGCTGACTGGGATTAGGGGGTGTGGCATCATCATGAAGGGGAGTTCCAGGCCTGAGACACATGAAGAGGTCGTTGGTTACTCAATGATGCATATTATGAGTGAGATATTCACAGGGGAAACTTCTGAGGGTCTGGCTGGAAACTCGAACCCGGCTGCTGTTAATTCAGCAATCAGTAATTCCCACTACTGAGATACCCTTCAAAATTGGTGTCCAATAACATTAAAGCATGGCGCTGCCAACCATTAGAAAAGAATGGAATAATTGAAATTAATCACTTCTCTGGTTTCTTTCCATGTTAACATAATACACATAAATGTTTTACAACACATATTAATAATAGATACTACTGCAATGATAATAAAGAAAATGGGGGGGGGGGGGGGGGATAACTATACACACAGTCATTCAAAGACCAAAGTTTACAGAGCAATAAATATGCATCAATTATTCTATGATGAATAAAAAGGGCACATTATGGAAATTATCTCAATATTTACATATAAGAAATATCTCTGTAAAAACAAAGGGAATCTTGAAAGCCATTACCCAAATGAATAGTTAAATGTGCTAATGACAAACAAGCACCGTTAGACCACAGTATGGCACTGACTTTAGGCTAATTATAGCAGCCTACATCGCACACAAGAGAGAGGGGAAGAAGAAGAAGAGACCAAAAAGAGTAAAGTCACTTTCAGCTCGCACAATAATGGGACTTTCATTTCTTTCTCTTTAATATGCACAAAATGTATTCCATTACAACATCAGAGATATCTGTAAAATGTTTTAAATTATTCAATTGCTGTCTAGCAATGGAGGCCTAATTGAGAAGATTGAACCCTTAGTAGTCTGAAAATGTAAAGAATGTCTACTAAAAGATGCCATAGGGGGTTCTTAGTTAGTCAAACTGTGGTCCTGCCCTGTGCTTCTGAATGGCTTAATGAAAACAAGCCAACTTTCAAAGGACATGAGCGTAGACAGAAGGTCAAAGCTAGGTGTTTGTAACTCCCAACCACGGCACTCCCTCCCACCCGCTCTGCTCCATGGGGACTTTGAACTGGCAGGATCAAAAGTGACTGGGAACAGTTTGGTCTCATTCCTTCCCCACTCAGATGCTTTTCCTCAAATGCTTTTAAGAAAACCTCATAGACACTATTGGATCTGATTGAGCCTCTCTGTTGATTTTTCACTACTTTTTTTTCTTCTCTTTTTCCTGGCAGCCCAGTTCAAGGCAAAAAAAACGAAAAGAAAAAAAACTGCATGAAAGACGGAGAGAAGAAGAAGAAAAAAAAATACTGCACTACAGAAAGCTGATCCACAAAACAACTCCACTCCTCTTTTCTGACAAAACATCAGTAGCCAAAGGGCGAGGAGATCTGCATGGCGAAGCCTCTAAAGAGAAGGACACTGGTTGAAAATGAAAGGACATGAGAAGTACTCCTCTGTGTCATTCCTCTCCTTCCAAAAGAAGCGTTGATTTCCATAAGAAAGATGGCATGCAGTTTCTCCGTGGCGAGTATTCCCAAACAATATAAAGCAGGGGAGATTAAAGAAAGACGGAAGCCAAGCAGCACCTTGTATCAGCGCCTCTGCTGTAGCTCAGACTGAATCAATTACCACTCAGCAGGCTAAGCTCAATTAAAAAACACCACAGAGGGCCTGATTGCGGGGGTACTTACTGTAGGACAACATGGAGAGGTTTCAGCTACCTATCAGGCTTTCAAGGCCACTCAAGGGCCAGAGTGAAGAGACTTATTCTGCCTTTGAGATGGATATATTACACCCATCCAATCAAACGCAGCTACAGCACATAAATAAAGACAGATGGACTTGAAGCGGGGACATTTTAAACAAATCAGCAAACTAGGAAGAAAACCTGGAGGATCAAGTCTACTTGTGTCTCTGTTATACGTTGTACTTGGCGCTGTATGAGTTTTGGTCCAGCTGACAGATAGCCCAGCAGGGAAAACAGTGGACCTCTGTTCGCTCTGAGGGGTATTAGTCTCGCTTTCGATGCCCACCAGCCCCCTTTCATGTCACCCCATCCCAAAGCGATGTTTCTCCCATAAAAGCCCATTCAGGCCACTGTAGGGGAATGTGCCACAGAGCGACAAGGGTCCACCAAATCCCTTTATTAGCTGATGAAAGCAGCAAGGTGAGGAGGATGTTGGTTTATTCAAGGAATCTGAATTTTCACAAGTGCTTTTCGCTTCATTCATGTGGAATTTCATCCCATCTGCTGGATTTATTCTTGGTGAATGAAAGGATAGTGAGTATCCTGAATATATCCTATATATCCTTAATATCCTGGTGATAATAATACGCAAGGGCTTTTTGTGCTTCTCCTTTCTAAAAACGGAATCAGCAAACATTAATCGGACTCATTAATTACATAGATATTGTGCAGATATTCCAGTGGGCAAAGTGCTAGAAACATATTTGTCAGTCTGTGTTTATCTCTGCTATAGAAGTTCATACTTGATGGGAGGTGAATTCACAGCCCCTCCTCTCTCCTGAAGGGCATAAACAATGCATTTGGAGTAATTTACCTGAAGTAAGCCTGAGGGACCTGAAAAGGTGAACTCCTATTTACCATCATTAAAACTACAAATCACTTAATACCAATATAAACAGCTCAGCTATTATGTTGCGCAGTGCTTGGGAGGTTCACGCATGGATAAGCAAAGATCTGAATCACAGAGGATGAATTGAATGTATTAAAACAGCCCTTGGTAACACCATGATTAAAAAGCTGTTACATCAGAAACAAACGTCACGGCTGACGGTAAGTCTGATACTTAAAAAAAAAAATCACACCGGAACAAGATTGAATTTTGAGTGTTTTAAAATGATTAGAAAGAGAGCATGTGACTTCTTTTAATGGCAGAAATGGTAACCTGTAGTGATTTCTGCAGCACTTAGGCATATATAAACAGGACCTCAGCTTTTCTGGCTGTTTAATCCGACAGAGGAAAAGAAGAAAAGAAAAAGGGAACAAAACCATTGTCATTGAAAATGGTATGGAGGTAGCAGCCAGACCCTTTACCCTTAACCCTGTTGTGGACAGATTTCCCCTGACAAAAATTAAACTAGCTCCTACTTGCCACTTTATTATCTCTTCAACTGAATGATTTATTGTTTGTGGAGCCTAAGAACCAAAGAGAGGGGGAAGATTACATTTCAGCCAAAGCTCAGGGCTGATCTCGTTTTTTACTCCCTCTGTCCAGGAAAAAAGCTCCCGACAAACAATAATGTCAGCTGTAATTGATCGGAGGTCGCTGGCTGGGCCTGCAGTAAAAGTGCACTATTTAAGCGACAATCGGCCCTGTGCTCTTCAGACGCTAGCTAATGAAGCTGTCTGTCTGGGCTATTTACCTTCTCTTAAATGGAAGGGGAGAGATGTACTGTAGGAGACAGGGCTGGAGAGGATCTGCCTCTCGCTCCTGTGAAATAGGACCTGCACATGCCTCAGGAATGTATAATTGGTTGGCGCAGCCAAAGCTGGGGATCCGGTGCTAATTAAATGACTTGTTTAAAGCCTATCTGTCTTTGTTTGGGAGGAACTGCGCCTCAGAACAATGCATTGTAAATGCTGTTGTCAAACAAACATTCCTGGTTATCCTGTGATTTGAATTGAACAAGACAAAGGGCTGATTTGCGCGGCGCTAAGCCTTCGGTTTTCACGGCGTTGAGATATTTTTTCCTCTTCTGATCTGTCAAACTGAACAGGACCATTCCAGTCAAGCAGCTAAATGAACTCACTCACTGCACAATGCATATGCACTCCGACGCCGCAAAGCAATTTCAGTTTTCCTCCTAATTGCGCTTGTAAAATGCCCCCATGTCGTGTATTCCTGCAACAAAGGTGAGACGGCGGTGCACACACATGGAGATTCTTTGTTGTGGTCGTATCGAGGGTTTGCACACCAGTGCCGAGAAGGAAATGAATGGCTCATGACAAAGGGTCTGTCATGCTGCAAGACATTTAGAGGTCTCTCCATAGCGCTAATCATCTATTCATCTCTTACTGTAACTGTTCATCTCCTCCAAAAAAATCTGAGACCCTGCCACGCGAGGTGGAAGAGGGAGCCTTAAAGCCTCCATAAATATGTTGCCTGGCATCGTGGTGCCATTTAAGCACATGCTTACATATGCAAAGAAACTCTCCCACATTCACACACACACACACACATGCAAACAAGAAAAAACACAGACACACACACAGATGGCAGGTTCAGCCAAGGCTGGTGAGTCCTGTTTCTCATTAAAACATGGGGGGGGGAGAGGAAGGTATTGAGCTTTGATGTAGCCACCCACAGCCGTTCGGTGTCATTGAATAAAACTTTGAAGCCTTTTGTGTTTGTGCAGTTAATGTTGATGATAGAGTAAACATCTTGCCTTTGTTAAATACCTGCCACGCTCACGTACAGTATGTGCGCACACACACCGAGCAAACATGCAAACGGATACATAAAAAGAATGCGTCATGTGGTGACAAGGAGAGGTAAAAAAGAGGAAAACATGCAGGTCCATCCTCAGACAATGTTGTTGTGTAGATCATTTTGTATAGGTATGTAAACACAAGAGCAGGCCAGGAAAAACACATGCAAAAAAAAAAAAAAAATCCTATATTCCCATAACCACAATGATTGGACTCATTTCAATGTAATTCAAATCAACAAACACAATATGTTAAGCATGTGAGGATAAAGAGATAACATTTCCAATGATTCAGATGGGCAGAGATTTCCTGCCTGGATGCTTAATGTAATGTAATGTAAGAGAATCCACGATAAGAAAAGATCTGTGGTTTGATGAGGTAACATAATTGCTTTTCTACCCAAACCGCTGGAGTGTAACATGTGGCAGAAATTATCAAGAAGACAGACAGAGGTGTTTGTCTTTTAAGTGTACAAAAATCCAAGGCAGGCAACTTTTATAGGATAATTTAAATCCTTGGGTCTAATGGCATGCGTTGCTTATGAAAATTGAAAGATCAATCATCTCTGTGGCAGATCTCTTGTAAAAAAAAAAGAAAGAAAAAGAGTTCTTCCCTCTCGAAAGAGAAAACGCCCCACCCACCCAAGCCCCCGTTTTAGCTGTCTATTTGTCTCTTTGCTGAAAATGTTAACGAACAGGGCAATAATCAACCCATATGCTTGCATGTGGCAAATCTCATTACAGTAAATGACCTTTACCAGCCAATGCCAACATCCTTGTGCTTGATAACACAGAGCGCATAGAATGGGGGGAGACAATGGTGGGTTTAGTTAACGCAATCATGCACATTTGCTGGGGTGGCCCAGACAGCCAGGCCTTCAGGACACATTAGCAAATGCTGCTCACTTCTCTAATTTGGGTCGGAATCGGGCTCACATTACATTTGTCACACATCACTCCTGATGAATACGCAGCATCGGCAAGAGAGCATCAACATCTGATCGCTGACAATAAGCCGCAGCACAGAAAGTGCTGTGAGCGGAGGGGGAGAGCAGGAGAGAGGAGAGGAGAGATATTACTAGCAGCTGTTACTACTGCGGGTGCAATATATTCAAGCCCAATCAATAAAGCTCCCACAGACAGTGACACCCAAGCAGACAGAGGAATCATTTTCATCTGATACTTAGCAAAGGCTCCCCTTTTAAAAAGATTGCTTTCAGTCAATGACATAAGTTGTCATTTGACTAAGGCTCCTGAAATGAAATATATTGACGAGTGTTATCAATCACAGCCCACTCAGCCATCATATCACTTTAGTTGGGGGTGGGGAGGGGGTTGGGGGGTGGGGGTCAGTTTGCATGTGGTCATCAGATCAAATCATCCGTTTTAATAACAAAATTAGCATCACTGCCTCCAGTGCTCTCGCCTCCTCCATTACATTCACCTCAAGAGAAAATAAGTACCGCAGTGTTTCGTTTACAACGGCGCTAATGAGTTCAAGGTGAACTGACTGCGAACATGTGAATTTTATTTCATTACTGCAGTCCACAAAAAATAAAAAATAAAAAATGTTTGATTTGATTGAGTTTGGATTGAATTACATAAAAGTACAGGGTTAAAATAAGACGATTACATTACGTCGATGTGTTTCAATTACTTTACTTTTACTCTCAACACAATCTATCACCAAATACATTGCTCTGTTTAAGGACATGCTGAGATTGTGAAATACTTTAACATTGTTTGAACTTGCTCACTCGCTCCCTTTTTTTTTTTTTTTTTTTATCTTGGTCCCGGCGGAGAGGCTGTGTGATGGTTGGTGAAGATGTCTGGGCTCAATGTGGCTGATAGCTCTATTTGGATGAGGGTTCCCATATCATAATTGAGAAGAAAAACCTTTCGGTTCAAGGCAATCGACAGAGCGCTTTCATGGAACAAAACCAACTCCTTCAATGACCCAAATGCTCTTTGATTCTCCCCCTGATTGTGACATAGTGGGGCAGTGGAACATTTTAACCAGGTAATCACAGCAGAAGAGATCATCGTTTTGTTGTTTTTGTTGTCATCACCTTATTGCCATTACTGCTACTGTGTAAATGGTGATATTATTACTCTATGCTAATGTTTCTGCTTAGACATAATCATAATGAAATGAGCGCGCATGATATCCGAGCTCTAATGCTGCAGCATCTTAGCTCTGCATGTGCAAAATGTTCCCCATTCTGTGCAATTACACGCCATGCATATTCCACATTATTGCAACCTGCGAAAGCTCATCATCACCGAAAGGTTGAATGTCATTTATTACACATATCACATTTACACCAAGTGACATTGTCTTTTCAGATTGTGTTGATCTCTTCACTTTCAAAGGTCAGCCCCATTCCTGGCTAAATTCAACCTGACAGAGAATAGTGAGGAGGGGACAGCCAAACGCATGCATCAGCCCCGCATCAAAGCGCTCCAAATTAATCCATCCAATTAATGAAGAATGAAGCCTAATGTTGATGAGGGATGACAACTCGACTGGTCAGTTGTTGTTTTTTTATAGCTCCGCTCCTCCTATTGTGAACTAACCACACGAGACATTAAAACAAACACGAGGTCTGTCTGTCTGGTGTGCCGTCTCTCCTCGTGTTTATTCCTCTCCGTGAGGCTGCAACTGCCACTCAAACATGATAGAACTTGATATGGATCATTAAAAAAATAATGTTTAATCAATTCCCCCTGTTATTGCAATTTATTTCTGCAGTTGTCTGCGTTTGTGTATTTTGTAGCTACATCAGTGTGCCTCACCATTTCCCAATCATGCATATTCAAGTATTATGCTGCTACTTAACAGCCGACGCAACTGGAATTAGAACGAGGACATTAGACTTCATTAAAAAGAGAAATGATTATCAGGTTTATCTTTTGAAATGTCTATTAAAATGTGTGTGCTGTTCTTCACTTATCTGTCACCTGGCTCCCATGAGCCTGGCAGACTAATAGAGAGATGGTGAGGGCCAAAGCCCAAGAGAGACAGAGACCCATCAAGCGCTTTACTCAAGCTGGAAGGCTGTCTGTCTGCTCTGCCACTCTCTTGTCTATAGCTCAGAGTGTCTGATTCAGTTACTGCCACTGCTCCCGTGTTCCTCAACACTCGCAGCTTAAACAGAACCTATTTTGTCCGTTGCAGCCTCAATGTCAGAATAAAGTAATATCTAAACAAACCGCGTTGCCAGTGCGTAAATCAGGCGGGGCAATAATCTGTCGCAGCGAAAGAGGCGTTATATGTTCATGAAATGAATTCTATTCAGCCCATGGCTACAATCTAGTCTCTCTCAAGAGCTTCGGCTGACAAAGGCTCCCACAAGAGAGCTAGAGAGGAAGATGGATGAAGTTGCCCCTAGACACTCATATCAGGTCAGTATGTGCTTTATCCCCTAATGGTTAAGGTTAGGATTGAGTAGGGGGTGATACTAGATCTGAGCCTGAGGGCCATTGTTCCGTCTAGAGGAGCAGGAAGTAGCCACCATCCTCCATCATGGCCCACATTTAGCTGCGCTGTGCCACCAGCACTAGTGCAGCTAGCTAGTTGGATGTGTCCTTCCACGCAGAGAGCTTTATTATTAGAAAGGACATAAACAGACTAATTAAATCGCAGCAGTGGAGCTGGGCTGACAGCTGGCGCAGAGAGTGTGACCAAACAGATCCCTATCAAAGTGCAGGAACAGAGTCTCTATATGTGTCCTGCTTTTGTGTGCCCGACTGTCTGTGTCTGCTGACACACATGCCAGTGTTTTCTGCAAGTATACATAGATGTGTGGTGGTAACGTTTACCCATTTCAAAAGCAGTATTTATTCTATAATTGATGGCTGTCATTTTTTTTCCCACTGTAATTGCATTCATACACAGCCTCATCTTAATTTCTTATTTATCTGTCTAGAGCAGAGCACACTGACTGGCTGATATGATCCAAAATGCTACAAATGCTATCCAGCAGAGCAGTAAACACTCCAGTAATTAGTCCGTGGTCTCCAAGCCGACTCCACTCAGCTCTGCAGCATGGCCAAGAATGGACCCCATATAGAGAGGAGCCTAGTTATGCATTGATCTTAGAAAATTAAGGCTAACTGCCCCAGATTGCAGCGTCTTGATGTACCTTCTGGATGAGCAATGTTCTATACATGTATTATTTGTAGAGTAAACAGGATGATTTGGACTCGCTGTGCTTTAAAATGAATACATCTTGAATAATTAATGACGGCCCCTTAAAGCGTTGTAATCTGTGTGACCGCAAACGTAAAACCACTGATGATGTGAAAATATGGTTTTAACAAGTCAATAATGGTGAGTGCAACAAGAACAGCCTAATCAATGAGGCTGCAACGTTTGCAAACAAGGACTTGAATTATAACGCCAATAATTGATCTCTTCCATTTTTTTTTCTCCCGCCGTCCTCCTTGTGATGTCATTGTTTATTGATTGCTTCCTGCCAGTGAGGGATGATGGGAAGTTTCGGAGTTTTGTTTTTGTTATGACTTCTGCCACCCTCCCCTTCCCCTGCACCTTTCCCTCCTTTCTCCACCCCCCTCACCCTCCCCATCTCCATTTGAAATTTGCAAGCTGTAGCACCAGCTTAACCAAAAAGGATTAAGTCCCATACCCAACTGAGAACACAGATAATGCTCAGTAATTGGTAAAAAATGAAGATGAATGGGACAGCTAGATAAGGACCAATTAGCTGCTGGGAGTGTACAGCTGTGGTCTCCTCACAGAACACTCTCAGGGGCCAAGGCCCCCTCTTTCTCTCGCACACCAGCATGCACACATGTGCACACGCTAACACACACACACACACACACGCCACACACAAACATACAAGAATGAGGGTGGGGCTTGTAGAAATTAGCCTGATGACCCTGGGAAGAGAGAATGATGCCTCCTCATCATCTCACCCAGAACCTTATCTCTCAACTCTCAGCCAGGCAGCACTCCAGGTACCTGTCACGATCCTTCCAGCCTCGGCATAGCATGTGGCTCTCCACTCCCTGTTGGGCACAGGCAGTCTGGGCTGATGCCACATATGTGAGACAAAAAGGCTTTCAGGTTTTGAAGTAGCTGTTGTAGATTGTAACTGTTTATACAGCTTAGTTGTGGTGTTTCGGGTTTAGGTTTGATTCAAAATGTACAGTCGAATCTAACAGTTAGCAGAGCCTGTTGTGTCTGCCTCCTTTCACTGAGGCTCTGTCTGCGAGTTATTTGGTCTTGGCATCATCTGGCTGATGACAGTGGAATTCCCATATCTAATTACAAACAGGATTTCAGCTCCATTAGAGTTGTGTGGTGAGGAGTCAGATGAGTGGCAGGGCAGCACCCAGTGGCCAAAGAGAGACAGAGGGTGAAAGACGAGTAAGTAAGTGAGACAGAGTAAAAAAAAAAAAAAAAAAGAAGAAAAAAAAAGAAGAGGGTGAATGCTGCCTTGTCTTAACTGCTTTTCTGCAGGTCTAAGAAACAATATTTTCCTCCTATAGCTGAAAGAAAGCAATTCCTTCTTTTGAAATTGGCAGGTGTTTGTTAGTGGACAGCTGACAATATTCTCTCTCCCAGTAATGAAGGTTGTGGCTGGGGTCAATGCACTGGGAGGGAATGGCGAGCTGTTTATCCCCCCAAGGCCAAGCGCCACATGTGTTTTGCTTGGTCTGTGATCTGTAATTGTGGCATTTCCTGAGAGGCGCAGGAAAAATGCACATTGTGCTCTGAGAAGCCTCCCTCTGCCCAACTCGTGTGGGAGTGTGAGGGGAAATCGAAGGAGGACACACCCACTCAAATGTCATTTTTCTCTTTTTACATTTTTATATCACTTCATAAGAGATATATATATATATATATATATATATCTCTCACTCTTTCCCATCTTTTGATCTTTCTATCCCTCATGTACCCCAAAAAACATATCTTTCTCTCACTCAGGATGTTTGGTTATTTTGGTTGATGAATGAACTGGCTGTTTTCCCCCCCCCTTTATAATTAATAGCACTGATGCAAACAGGAAGGTCTAATTGTGATGAATATTTAATGCGAGGGAGAAATATTAGCCCTTTCAATTTACATCAACACAAAGACAGCGACAGGCAATCCAACTCTCCAAACAGAACAGCATGTCCTTCACTGGCTCTGCTCGGCTCTGCTTTAAGTGCTTCACAAAGATGAGGCACCTGTATTTTAGCCTGAGGAGGATTCCTTTCAATGAGTTTATGTAGTAGCTCTTTGTGATTAAATGGATCCATGTCCTTTGTGGTATTATCAGAAGCACGCTAATTATCATATCAATTCCTATCATGGTTGGTAACATCATTTGTGAGAGTAAACACATCTGTTTGTCGAGTCTTAGTTGAAGCTGCGTGATTATAAAGCTCTGGTTTGTTTCCTCGGAGCAGCTGTGGTCTGACTCTTTAAAACAGCATGAAGTCATGACATAGTCAGTCCAGTCTGTGGCCAAATACAGTATTCCATGTGCCCACCGCAGGCTATATCAGTCAAGTGATTTATACACTTCAATAACTGTTGGATAACAGGCTTGAGAGTGAAACATTAAGCATCCCCACTCTAAAATACTTTGTTGAAAGCAGGCCAGAGTGAGACACTTTTGGAATGTTGAATAATTCTCCAATCTCCTAAGTCAGTTGATATGTTTGGTGGAATTACAAAACGCTTTCATTAAAAACAAACATGAGAGTGGAAGCCAGGGGCTAGATAAGGAAGACGGCATGCTGCTCGCTGTGTCTCATGGCCCTGCTGTGCCGAGCAGGCCATATTTCTCCGGCGTATTATCAGGATGACTCCTGCTGGCCACCCCTGTCACAGGAGAGTGCTTGATATAAACAAGAGATTGCTGCGACACCCAGTAATCAATATTAGGATGGTTTCAGTACCAAACATCATTTGTCTCTGCGACCATTCCTTTGACCAAACGAAGCATTAATTCAAATCATAAATCTGAGCTGATTTAAATCCGAGGAGAGTGAGGGGGAGAGAGAGAGAGAGAGAGGCCCCCGTCTGACTGCCTGCCCCTAATGATTTATTTTCTACATTTCTGCGAGCGAGAGATTTGTCCATACTCACTGACAGGTCACCTTCAAACGCCAGTGGCAGACTGTTCATCACCATGCAGACGAGCATCTCATCGCTGCGAGTAAATATTAAAGGAAAAGAATCCAATTGATTGTGGATGGGGCCGAGAGGCGTCACTGCCATATATTTCACTCAGAGAGCTAATGCTGTGGCCCATGTACCCACACCTAGAGCTGCTCCCCCTTGCCAGAATTATGATTCTACTGGGAGCCCGTGTGGCTGGCTGTGGGCTCAAGGTTACAATTTAAATTGTAAAAAGATAAAACAGTTTCTTATTAGCTCTAGTGCCGTAGCCTTGCTGTTGGTACTCACATTTATCTTTATTTCCGTGACCTCGCAGGCTTGCATGATTTTTTCTCTCTCTTACATACTCCATTCTCTCGGAGTAATGACCTCACACTTTGTGCATTTTGCATTGTTAAATCTGCTCAGAAAACACATCCTGTTTTCATCTCGCACACCATAAGCTCCATGGTGTCAAGTATTACTGATGAAATGTATTCAGGAGTCAAGCCATTTATTACAGTAAGTGAATCTAAACCTCCATTTAGCAATCAAAGCTACGGGGATTACATTTGGTTTATAATTCGGAATGTGCTCGTAAATCTGCACCAACATACATTATCATTCTCTTTAATGCACTAAGTGGTTCTGTGCGATATTACAAAAAATCCCTCTGCATTTTAAAGCTAATAATTAATTGAAATGGCACATAGTGAAAAACCAGCAATTCAATAAGACCTTGTTAGAAGCTGATAGCTTTGTTCACATGTTTCATTTAGCTATTAAGGATGTTTTCTCATCCTTCAGCCAAAAGTATAATACTTCAAATGAAAACAAGACTTATCTCACCAAGGTGAATATTTACTTTCTTTAAAAATGTGAAGTATAGTGGAGATAGTCATGCTAGTCTTTGGTTTCGAAGCTGTATGTATCGTATTATTTATTACTTCTTGCAAAGAGGTTTGTTATTTTTCTTGGGTTGCATATTTAGTCTGTTATTTCTATCTTAACAGATTTAAATGAAATTTGGGTGGAAGTCAGGGAATGCATCAAAGAAGAAGTGATAAGGAGAAGCAGTATGACCATGTGGCAGTTTAGAAAACATTTCTGCCCAATAACTATTGAAACAAGGAACTCAGAACTTGATGAATCTACTGGTATAGAGCACATTTACAAATTTTGAAAAAGCAGCTTTTCCCATGCTCCTAAGTGGAGTAAACATGTGCATGTAAACAAATGTATTTATGATGCGCACTATCATTTAACTGATTGCCAATTTCTTCATTTGTCTTAATTACGCTGCAACACAACATTGTTGTTGAGAGGCACAAATATGAGCTCTTAGCCATCCTGACAGATTTGATAGAGTTCTTTCCATATAGGTGCCACTAATGTAACTAATGTAACACTAATGTAACTAATGTAACACTAATGTAACTAAATGGCTGTAACTCTTGAGGTCATGAGTCTGACTCACTTGATATTCATTCTCCTACAAACCACTAATTGTCATGCAGGATTTAAGATTTGCTCACTGGTCATTCTTCATTATTAGTCTGTGTATTTTGATACAGATGCAGTTTAAGTGCATTAGTGTGTAAAAATGTTCCCTCTATTTCTAAAATATCACATAGATAATATGTGGTCTTCCAAGAGATCTTAGTGTGTCTGAAAATGGTGATTAAATATGTCAATTTTAACATATGTGTTTGTGTCTATACAGGCACATAAAATATTTTGCGTCATGCATCATGTGAGTTTGCGTGTTTGTTTTTGTTTGTGACGGTGTGAAGGCCACGCTCACCGACGCTGGAGCTGAGGTCTCCATTCTCTCCGTCGGCCCCGTGGTGGTTGGCGTTGCTGTGGTAGCCGCTCATCGCCTCCAGCTTGATCTTCTTGACCTTCATGGCCTCTGCAATGGCTGCGTTGGCAGCTGCCGCCGCCGCTGCTGTCAGGCCTGGGGAGAGGAGGCAGAGGAGACAGAGCACTTACAGACTGCTACAGATCTGCTGGGGCTGAGCCACTGCACCTGCAAAACCAAAAAACCTGCCCTGCTGAGGGAAAAATAAACAGAGGAAAGGGACTTTTGAAATAATAAAACAATGAATAATTTTATACACTATGGGGAATAAGCGTCTATGAGATCACAGCTTGGTGTTTTATCTTCTGACAGGGGATATCTTCACAGCAGGTTATCATACTGATGGGATGGATCCCTGTGTGTGTGGCAGCATATGATTTTTATGAATGTTTCACCCACTCTGGTATTCCTCGCCACTATATTGATGTATTTGTACCTTGATGGGAACAGATGCAGTCAAGATAATAGTGCATGATGCAAGCATTTTGTGTGTACAACTTATAATACACCAAGTATGTGTATATCTTGCAATATGGCCTCAGTGATACAGTGTGACACCAGACGGGTTCAGCGAGAGAGAAAAAAAGGGAGTCGAGATCAATATGTGAAGAAAAACGTACAAATCTTCTCATCAAGGTTATTTCAATGATAAGAATGTATTCAGCAGATCATTTTTCCCTGAGTTCTTCACAGCTACTGTATCTAGTGTAGTGTCTTAGAAAAGCAGGGCTTTTCTGAGAGTCAAGGCTGCTGATCTGAAAGAATGAAAAACTATGAACGAAGTACTATTAACAAAAGTTATTTTTATTCTTTGAAAGTTACAAAATAAAAACTTGGACCGTAAAAAACAAATTTGTTAGATAAAAAATGGGAATAAATCCATGCAAATCAGAATCACCTCTCTTATATATATATATTAAAAAATAAAGATCTTATGGATATATGGGCATCAAATAATTCAATAAAAAAAAATTTGTATTTTGTTTTGTTTTAAGACAGGAAGAAGCTAGCATTTTTCACTGTCCATAAAACATGAAAAATAGTTCACAAAAAAATTCCACAAAAAAATAAAAGGTTAATTTTTGTAGCCTTACAGGCTTGTCTCAGCAAAGCTGCACAAAGTGATCATATTGTTTCTTATAATACAACAATTACAATACATTCATTAGTATACATTCTTGAATTTCCTTCAGGATCAATAACATATCTATCTATCTATCTATCTATTTTAGTATGTATATCATAAATTCTGACAACAAAAATCTTTGAGAATTTGACATGGATTCTTCTCCGGCCTGAGGCTGCTGTTTTGATGAGCAGACTAAATGACTATTGACATCACATTTGAAATGATCATTCCCATTTCCACCGCCGTCTCTGACTATATACTATATTAGCAATATCTGACATGGTCGTCCACCTCAATGAGAACGGACTTGATATGATTGATATACTGAGTCTGAGATTATAGACATGCATATGCTGAGCACACTGCAGAGAGATCATAAAGCATTGGTTTGTCATTGTGGTATTTCCAGGGTTCCGGTGTGTTGAACGTGACTGAAATCTTTATTCATGAGGCTGGTCTCGAACAGCAGGGACAGATAGTGCTAAAGCTCCTCTAGGCCTGGTGCGTCTCAGGAGAGTCCTGTGACTCCTCTCGCCAACCCCGGCAACAAAATCAAAGATGCAAGGGAGAGAGAGATATGTACCTATTAGTGGAATCACTCATACCCACACTACGGTATATCACCTGCCTTTTATAGGGGCTGCTTACACTGGATATGCAGGTTTGCCTTACGTTTGACGCAGAACAAGGCAATGTCTGCGTTTATCATCACTACGCTGTCACGTCTCCGTGATGGGACTCAAGAGCAGCTATTAGCCATGCATCTGAGGGGAGACACAAGTACAAGGAGAGGTAGAAATCGAACATGTGTCTCTAATAGATACATGCGAACGTGCGCACAACACAGACCCAACCACACACACTGACAAACAGGCATTGCAAGAGCATCCCGGCCTGGGCACCTTCTCCTCTCATCCCCCAGCTGAAAGGCAGATGGTGAGAATCACTCTGGAGCCACTGACATGGAGGTGCATATAATTTAAAGCCTTGTTTGCATCTTAAAATACATCAGGACCATATTGACGTACAGTATACATCATGTCAGCCAGGACCCTCTCGTTTGCAATGGGCCCTGGCTGCTGTTCAATATGCATAGGCAGAGCAGGGGTGGGGGGGTGGGGGGGGAAGAGCGCCACTGCCTCATAAGAAGGTGATACTTCTCCACATAATGAATGTGGCCTCTGCCCAGTCTGAAGGTCAGCCTTCATTTGTGTATAATGGGCAAGAGTCAACTGTTTTCCAAATGAGACGTATGCAGAACAGACTGCCGAGTAAATATTGAAATCACCTCTGGGCTGTTTGTGTGATAAATTCCCCCCACAAATCAGGTGCTGCTCAAAGGAGTGCTGCAGCGTAGCTCTCCGATGCTCTCTAACTTGGGCTGTGAGAACACTGTGGTTTATTGCACTGCAGCCTGTGTCCTTTTCTAAAGCACAGAGGGCTATGCAGTAGGAATAACAACACCAGAACAAAAAGGAAATCATGCATGAAGAAGGGGACCAGTCTTTGGTCAAATATGCATTGAGTTAATAAAGGCTAAGAAATTGATCTGTGCTATTTTGAAACATAAGAAATGATCATTTTTTTCTAGTTTTCACTTCATCATTCTGTCTCAATGCCCCCTTTCTTTGACTAAATGACACACTCCATAAATCGAAATCTTTGTTCTGATAATAGCTTCGTTTCACCAGATCAATTGTCATATCCACATAAGACACACCTCAATAGGGCGGCTCTAATAAGGAAGCCAGGGAGATGTTGGCGCCCAGCAACAAGTCCATTAAGCCACTAGAAGTCTAAACGTCAACAAGACCAATCCCACTCAGTGCTATTCTGCATTCATTACTATGCAAACAAAACAATCCTGTCTTGTATATTCTTTCAAAGTCACCTTTGGATTCACTTTCCCCATATAGACGTTTGGACAAGTCCTCCTGAACAGCAAACAGACAGTACATCACAGCCGCATGCAGAGAGCCACACCAGTCAGAGAAGGGAAAAAGGGAACATTTCAACAAACAGAGAATAGCATGGCACAGTCACACGGGGAGCACAAAACAGCAAATAACAGAGACAAGGTCTGATGGTAGCCCTTGGAGCAGCTGTCATATTAAATAATAATGAAGGATCTATTAATATGCAAAGGAAGCAGCAGCCGACTGGCTTAACGCTGTCATGCCTCTGCATATTGTCAGGATCTTCATCATTAATTAACATGCTAGCTGCCCCATACCTGCGCCAATGTCAGAACATTCTTACAACAAACACCCCAATGCCTATGCCTTCCGCAACTAGCTCGTATAATTAAATTAAAATCAGATTAACTTCACATCAGTACACAAAAGACTGACTTTTACGACTTTCTCTAGCAGCGATTACAACAAAGAAAATAACTACAGCTTATCTGTCGTGCCTCTGTTCTGCCCCTGTTAGGGACTGCACCACGGGCAACAATGAAAACACGCTTTATTTATCGGACGAGGAGGGATAAGTAGGGAAATGACACTCCATGTCAATGAGCATGGCCACCTAATTTTATGCATGGACTGGTGGCAGCACAGCAATGACAAACTGGGGTTGAGAACAAGCGCGACTCTTAGGTACACTGCACCACTTGAACTGTGCTATCCACATCATGACAAATTTAGTATCAATTACACAGCGCGCTAACCTTATGACAAGCAGCGGACTGAGAGAGGAGGGGTAGAGACACAAAGAACTGACACTAAATTACCTGGTGCATACTGGATCTATTTTAAAAGCAGCTTGAAGTGGCACCGGATTACACGATCCACTCCAGAAGTCGACGTGCTAATTGTACATCAAAAGAGCATAAATATTACAATATGTCTCCACTTACAGTACTTGCATGAAGAACCGGCTCTGTGAGGCACGGGGACCCGCTCACATGCTTGTAAAGGAAGACAGAGGCAGACAGCATTAAAGGAAATATTGTTTTTTATCAGTAAAGTACAGGATGCACCGTGGTTAGATGTAGGTGACATTCATTTCTCTAATGGTAAACGCAGTGCTCTTGCGTTATTCAAAAGGTTGAAGCCATATCCAGGACATAAATGAATTATATTGAAGCTGCTGCTTAAGCAGTGGCCAGAGTGTGAGTGGAGGCCCTCTCCACTTTAAAGGAGATGTCATCTCGGTGTGGTGTCAGTCCACAGCAAATAATCCGATTTGGGGGCCAATCTGCCTGTAATGCATCAGCAACTGGAAAGGCTCCAGCGCAACCCCTCCCCCCCGAGGAGGGGGGGGGGGGCAAGAACGCAAGCACCCACACAGGCATTCAGACACTCACACATGCACACATGTGGTTTCACACACATATGAGGGTATTTCCTTAAATGGAATCCTAAGCATATTAAGATGTCCTTTTCTAAATGGAACTGGTGTCAAGGGCAAAGATACATATGTTAACAATGTGTTTCACATAGGCCTCTCTGGTCCTGTTAGAGTGTGAAGAAGACATCTTTCCACTGTGTTGAATGTGCTCATTTATTTCAAGCTAATATAATTTCAGTCTATGTGTGTCTAAAATGTATTAAAAAATATATAATTGTGTGTGTGTAGATGTGTAATCTGTATTTATACTGTAAAGCACCTTCCACATATAAAAATAGAGATTTGTAAACTAACAAAAATACATGCGAGTACAAACCAATATGCAAATACACAAATTCCACAAAAAAAATATCTGTGGAAGCATTAAATTAATTTACAAATAAATGAAAAGCATTTATCTATCGAGCATTTTTTATTTTTTTGACAGCCATTTGTGAATCCAGTTTTTAAATGGGACTTGAAAAGGTATTTGTGGAACTGAATTCTGGGTGTTTGCATTTCATACTCAATGAATTTTAAGGAGAAACTTTCAGTCTGAATGAAAATCCTCTTGCATCACTCACATCATTTCTTGACATGCACTCATTCATCATGTACCTATACAGCCACACGATGAAGGACGCAGATCCCTAACAGGGGACAGTAACTTGTCATATATTATAAGAGGAAACAACGACTAACTGACACAATTAAACAAGCATAAATACAAACAGCTACATCAGTAAGAGTAAATTTTACTGGCCTGAAAAAATTTAAAAATATATACAGAACCAGTCAAATGTTTGGAAACACTTTGCCATTCCAGTCAATGGTACATGTATTTATGTATATAGTATATACTTACAGTATAGTATATAAGTAGTTAGAAGGAGTGCAATCTCTCGACTTTAGGAAACTGAAAGTTGCCCACAACTATCCTTGTGTCTTTCATACTTTTAATACTTTTAATACTTCATATTTCAGATTGTGAGATTTTCACATGCTCACAGGTGTATGTTGGATAATATACACAGTACAAATAAACACACACTAATGAACATAACACAATGAAATAATGAATTCACATTATTAATCGCTAATACTTAAAAGGCATGAGAAAGAAATGACATCTAAAAATGGCCGTGTGATACCAGTAGATTTTTGTTCAGACTAGTGAAAAAGTTTATTTGGTTTTTTTTGTGTGGTTTTTTTTTTGTGGAAGGTGTTTCATACTGATAGATTAATGAATTTATAAAATTTGGTTCTGTCAGGATTAGAAGATTATCCTGTATCTATCATAAAAAGTGATCTTTAGGCTACTCTGAGCTACAGTCAGTCAGTCCTGAGTGATAGAACATTCACAAATGTGACACCAGGAGATATGTGACTGCGTTAAAAAAAAATGTTTTTAAACATTTAAGGGAGTCCTCTGTAAGCACTAATACATGTGAAAAATGAACGAATATGACAGGACATGATAGTGTAACAGTGTAACACTCTCTATGTCACTTTTTAATCATCAATCAGTATATGTGGGCATGACAAGATGATCAATTAGCCTCCTTGGATGCTAACTTATGTGTGGTCAATTATGCTGAATTATTCATCTGTCACAATCTGTAAAATCCCCTGACCTGACGTTTAATGCTTAATACCATCACCGAAAACAATATGCACTTTAATCATAACACAGAAATTGATGGAAAAGTTCAGTCTTGCCACAGTTTGGAAGCTTAAGGCAATAATGAGAATATAAAAAAAAAACTCAATTACTTTATCTGTGGCCTCTGAATACCCTGACTAAATGTCAAGATCATAGCGTCCCTCTGGGCTTAAAGGGGATGATATCAAAAGGCTTTTTTCTGTTGCTTTATGTTCCACTAAATAACATAGGTCTTTCTCATCATTGTCCTTCTCTGTGTTCACTTCGGCTTTTAAGTTCGCCTCCTATACTACGGCACAGATAGCCAGTGACCTCACCCTATTCCCACAGTTCAAAGCACGAGCCTGTGAGCCTCCATTGTACTGAATCACAAGGATGGCCCAATCTGTGTTTAATATTGAATTTCAAACACTCCGCAGATGCCGCTATGTTGCCTCTTGAAAAAAGAAAAAAAAAAAAATTTTTAAAAGAAGAAAATTCAAGGCTGTTTTTACAGAAGAGGAAAAATGTGTGAAGTAGGATAATTACAGTATAAATTTGTTAAAAGTTTCAGCTGTGTTGTTTTATCTTTTTAAAAACGGTTGGTCAAACGCAATTTGTACTAAACACTGAACGAGCATTCAAAGAGCTCCGTTCGACGGCACGATATCATTAAAATACATATCAAGAAGTGGAGCAAAATATGCAAATAAGAGCACTTAGAGCCACCAACATCAAAGCAGTCACAATGAAGCCAGCCACAAATAGAACAAAAGCATTAGATGCAATAAGACTTGGCCCAGGGCTAAGTTAGGGCACAAATGGTTGTTGTTGATTCTTGTGGCGATAAGCTCGCTTTAGCATCACCACCGCCTATTCACGTATACCAGTGGAGTGGATTTAATCGCACTAATTAGAATGCACTCAAGGCAAGATGCAACATCTACTGGAATAATCTGAGAGAAAAGATCTCCACTCCAATTTATTCTACCCCTCTTGTTTTTTCCGGGGGTTGAGCAGAGGATCTGTTTTTGGGAGGCGAGTGAGCGGCTGGTGTCTGGTGGTTGGGCGCATGTGTCACTTCGGACTGGCTGCCATTTGGAGGACAAGCTGCGGGGAGGCCACTGATGGCGTGCATATGAGTGCATGTGTGTGTGAAAGAAAAGAAAGAGATAAAAAAAAAAAGAAAAAAAAAAAGAAGACGACCCAGACAGAGTGAATCAGAGCCTTAGCAACAATGACACAGAGCCGCAGAGTGAGACCAAACTTCACCTGTGGGTGGGATCATGCCGGGGGACATGAGGCCAGGAACTGAGTGGGGCATGATGTGGGGGTTCTCCGGTGATGTCACACTCTGGGTCCTCTTCGGAGGCCGTCCGGGTCTGGAGCTAAAGGGCAGAGAGAAGGAGGAGGAGGAGGAGGAGGAGAACGTGGGTGAGAGATGAGGAGGAGATTGGCAGAGAGAGGAGGGGCGGTGGGGGATGGGGGGGGGGGGAGGTTGGTGTTAACATTTGAAGCACTCCAGAATGCAATTCCACTCCAAATATCTAACATGTACTGTAAATAAATTTCTTTTCAAGGACAGTTGCTTTCTGCAGCTCAACATAATAGACTTCCATAACTAATTAGATTACACGGTGAATTCATTTCCTTTATTGAAGATCAACCACTTTTTGATGCATAATTCATAACCTGTACCTCGTTACCTGTTCCTCCGAATTAATATCCCCACACTATTTGAATTGCCTCGTTTGCATATGCTAAAATCCAGAGCGCGGCCCTCGGCCTGGAAATTACATGTTAACTTGTTATAATTATTGCAGTCAGGCCACTATTGATTTATGAGACTTTTAAAAACCAAATATGTGTAGTTCTGGTAATGAATGATATTTTAAGGTTCTTCAGGAAATTAAAAGGCAATGGCTGCCTTAGGAAATGTTCTGCTTGCTTGATTTAATGCGTGCCTTAGCTGGAAGGTGGTGTGACAGAGTGATTCAGACCTGTTGGACGTTTCTGATGGGAGAGTTTTATTACACCAAACGAGGGGCACAGATCCAGCTGTGATAAATGACTGTGCCACCTTACTGTGGAGGAGAAAAGGCCTTCAAAGCAGATACACCCCTGACTTTCCACACATCTTACTCATTCACTTATTAATACAGCTTCGAGTTGCAATCAATACCTACTTTGCTGGCTTATAGTTACAAAGAAAAGGCTACAGGGGGGGAGAATGCAATGAGCATATAATAAGGAGGCCAAGATCCTACAGAGGTATATTCTTTATGAAGGAGCTGGATGTCTCGGCTAAAGATGAATTATGGTGACTTGACACAGGTGACATATTGGCTTCATACATTATTTCGCATACATTTTCAAGCTTTACCAGGATACTAAATTCTCTCTAATATGAAGAGAGTTTAATCCATCTTTAAAACACCAAAGGGTTTCCGTAGAGGACTGAAACAAGGGAGGACAAACCAGAGTCAGCTTTTTAAGATAGGGCCGGGCCAGAAATCAAACCTGCAACATGTTGGCTGAGCATCTATCATTGGAGGACAGCAGGTCTGGAGGGATGTGGCAACATATTTATACAACAATGTCAATTTTTTTTACGGATTTTGTAACGTTTTAATTCTTTGTGAGCGAAATCTCTGCAACAGTATTTCATCATAGGCTCGAGGTTCAAGGTTATTATTCGTCACATACAGTCATACGTGGAGAACTTGCAGTGAAATGCTTCTTCTGGTATAAAAACAATTCTTTTTAAATGTGAAATAAGATGCAATAAAATAAGTACCATAAAAGATGAAATAAGAAATAAGCAAATATGAAAAAATAAGCATAAGGTGCTAATTATTTTAACGGCATGATACTGTGGTCATAAACTAGTAGTATAGTATTACTTTGTAATAATTTGAATCTTTATCATATGATTTTCTAAATGATTACTGATTTTAGATTAGATTTAGATACGGACGTTTTAGAGATTTATAAGCCAACATATGTAAAATGAAATCAAGATAACCAACTGATGAGCCGATCGGATTTTTTTTTTTTAAAGACTTTATCAACCACCGTGTAAGACTGTTTGTGTTACAGCACATTTCACTTCATTTCCCAGAGGCAGTATCTACAGAGTGAAGCTCCACAGCCTTAGTGGTTGAATTTATTCAGCCGTGTCTTGTGAGGTGTATTTACCTCAGTCCTGCTAATAGAGTGCACTCACTCTGTCTGTCTGAAATGTGCTGACTCTCTCATATACTGCCACTGGAGGTTTTAGGACTAAAAGCAGACCCAACTGTCCCTTTGGAGGGAAAATACAGAAATGATAGAGAGCAGTAGCGAGAGGAGGAAGGGAGGGTGGGGCAGAAAGAGATACGAGTGCCAGTTCGACCTATACGGACGTCTGGAAATGTAATTTCTGTTTCTATAGAAGCACCTCTTTGATCTTATGAGAGGAGAGATCGCACACAGTTTTGCTGTCATCACTTTCACTTGTACTCTGGCTGAATTATTTATTAAAAACCTCAATAGAGGGTATGTGATGGGTAAAAGGTTTTTTTTAAACCTACGGTGCTAAAGGCAAAAAGGCCCTCAGATGGACAAAAAAAATGTCACATCAACCTTAGATCATGTCAAAAGATGGGACTCCAGGTAAAAAAACAAAAAAGGACCCAGCAAAGTAAAGCCAATGTTTAGATTAGCTTCAGACAAACCTGTCTGTGCGCTACTGCACACACACACAAATGAGACCAGATAGTGATGAAAGCAGTAAGGCAACATTAACAGGAGCTTCATTGAGGAAACTCCAAGCAGCAGGAAAACCTCTCAGATATCAGGGTGTCTAGGTTTACAGAAATGGTGCGCCATGACTGGTTTCCTCTTTTATTCCATATTTAATATAGCCATATATATATATTCCATATAGCTTGCTCGTAATGTCTCTGAACGATAGTTTCTTGAAATGCTACAGTTGAGGCATGCAATGCTAACGCCACTGCAGATCTGCTTTGGTCAGAGCTATCCAGGCTAGTGAGCAGGGGTCCAGAGAGGAGCCCAACCTGGCCTTGAACAAAAGGGCCAGGCTATTCATCAAGCAGCAGATGCTGATTCCCTAAATAGCATGGCACAGAAAGTGTTTCAAAGTAGGCCATTATTGCACAAAAAAGATAGCACAACAGGATTTATGATTGGAATTGTGCTACTTCTTCTCGTGTCTTATAGCCACTGTTGTCCTTTCTAATCTTTCTCGCCTTCGTTTCATTTTCTCTTCTCTGTACTCGAAAAAAAATATCTGGGAAAGTGAGAACCTCTGGGAGTTTAAAGTTGGACTTATTTGGACAATATTATTTCTGTATTGGAGGTGAGTCATGAAATAATTTTATGCCTCTCTTTATTTATATTCATACTTTAAGATACTCAGGCCCCCCTCATACCTCTGGCTTCAATTAAGGAAACAATAATAGGCCCCACCAAATTTGGGCTGGGGCCACAAATATGTTACACATCTATTCTCTCTTTTTTGTTTTGCTACCATGGTGAAAAGAAAATAGTGGTGAACTTTCCCTGAACCAGACTTCCTTTAATGGCCCGGCCTTGTGTTGACCCAGCAGAGTCGGCTGGAACCTGATACTATCCAACACACTACACTGCGCAGGCAATCAGATTACACGGGGCCAACAATACACTCCACACGAGTCCAATTTCAGCGCTACAATGCAATAAAAGCACAATAATTAAATTCACATTCTCACCCCGTTTACAGGAAGCCAACACGAGGTGATAGCTATTATACGAGGTATAATATCGCCAGAGATATCAGGATGCTTTTTTGATCATATGGCAAAAAAAAATTCTGACGTCTCACTATCAGATGCTTCTCTCTCTCTCTGGACGGAAGCAGCGACTGAGATCTTATTACCCAGAATGCCGTTAATGCAGTGATTAGGATCTGTTATAAATCAATTGAAACCACAAACGTAATGTTTGGTCCAAATGAGCACACACCCTTTGTGGATTTAGTTACACACAAAGAATCGTCTCGTCCTCCCATCTTCGGATATCTTCAGGAATTCAAACTGATTATGTCAATAACCAGGGACTGCAGTTCACAGGGAGAATAATATTATTTCCTTGTGGTTATGATTGAGCCATTAACCTTTTATCTCAGTCTTTTGTTTGACATTTCTAAAAGGTAAGGATGAAGATATTTATTCCATTTCCGCCTAGTCGGCCAAAACAAGCGAGTGAATCATTTTGTCTGGGACTTGTGTAAACAAAAGGCCTCCGCAGGTCTCTGCCAATCAGGCCTTATAAAATATTAACCCAATGTCATTGCCCTTTTAAAATCTCTCACCTAGAATTCCCTAATTGTTCCTTTTCTTTATCTCTCCAGTGCAGAGAGTAAATAAATTAACAAAATAGCTTTTATCGCCCTGAGTAACCTTTTAACTGAGGGATTATCTGGGGTTTATTTTTCATTTCTCTCACAGCGATAGCATAGCATGCCCCATTGATTGGTTTGCTGGGGTGGTGACCAGCCATGAAAACAAGGTCTTATTGATAAAACAAAGCAGCTCCTTACCTCTTAAGTGCCAGGTCAGGCAGAAATTCAGAGGCCTAAGACCATCAGGGGGGCCGGAATACGCTGAGTTTAGAGTTGTTGTTTTTCTATTTTGTTCAATCAAACAGTTTAATAATATGCACAGAGTTCCTGAGCGAGGTTAACAATGTTTGTTGGGAGACAGGGATAACATGGCGGTGGTGTTTTACTACCAATTTAAAATTCACACAGATAAGACAACAAGGTTGGCTGAGGCGAAAAGGTGAAATGTTCAACTTATTTTAGCTTCTCTCGTCTCTGCCGCTTGAAGCAAATGCTGCCTCGTGGCAATAAAAGCACAACTGACATGCAAGCGAAATGAAAGCTATACAGCCACAAATGAACAAATATAGATTCCCCACTGTGTAACATGTCTAATTAATCGTCAGCTGATCTGAATGCGATCTCCGTTCTCTGGTTTCCACCTTGATCATCTCTGCCTTTAGCTCTGCTCTGGAGAACACAATCGTGTCAGCAAACACAGAAGTGCAGATCACATCCCTGCAGAAGAGGGACCAACAAGTGTTTTATTAATAATCTCCTTTTTTTTAATGTCTTACTGTAAATATTAAACATTATTGTAAAACTAACCGTCAACTATTTGATTATTGATTGATCGTTTAAGACATTTCTCAAGAACGTGTCAAACGTTCTCTGGTTTTAACATCCTAAATGTGCAGATTTGCTGCTATTCTCCTTTTTTTTTGTATAAATGCAAACGATATATTTCCCTTTTAGTCTGGATAGGAAAAAGGAATTTGAGGATGCTATCTCGGGCTGTAGTAACAAATTTTTTTCCCCCCACCTTTTCTGACATCATATAGATCAAACAATACGTTATCAAAAAAGAAGTGTCGGATTAACTGGCGATGAAAACAGTTGTTACATAACAGCTATGAGAAATCAGAATCATAATAATGTGACAAAAGCACTGGAAATGACAGGAATATATGTTGCCTTCAACGAAAAGGGAAAAGATGATTTATACTTCCTGCTGACCTTGGCAGTCTATTGGTTGTGATGATCATAATCTCACAGTCACAGCGTGATACATGGGAATGTATTCACTCATCCATCTTTTTCATGCATCCATCTATCCTCACCCTCATCTTGTATCTGTATTTGCATTGAACCTATTCTTGGATTATCTCAATCAGCTTCCCCTTGCACCTGTCAAACACTGCCTCGCACAGGTAGCCACATCGCGCTTATCTGATCTAGATAGCTGGATTACAACGAGTTTGTGAGTGCATGGAGGGGAAGAAAAAAAAAAACAACACCCTTTTATTTATTAGGGGTAGGAACAGCTGCATCCGTCTGAAAACTGTGAACCATTGTTACGGAACAATATATCACAGATCAAATGGTGTGAAATCAAAGGCGGGAGAGAGTTAGCATCAATCCTACTAAAACCCCTTTTAAAGTGCTGTCTGTGCTCTGATCCCTGTGTGCACTAATGTGCGGGGTTGATATCAGTAATAGTTGAGAGAGTGGGTGCCTTCCTGGTGCCTTTGTCTAGGCTTAGGTCTGATTAGACCCATGCTGGGTGAGACCATCGCAGAGGATGATGGTACAGAGGAACCTGGAACCAGTCATATTCCTTCCACTGTCCTCAAGCCTGTGTCACGAAACCACAGCCAGCCCTCAGTGTAAAAAAAGAAGAAAGAAAAGAACTACAACAGTAGCTACAAAGAGCTTACTCTAGTAATCACTTTCTATTAGAGCCGTTTGAAGCCTTTCAGCTGTGAAATGGAATCTAAAAAAGATCTAAAACACGATAAATTGCTGATTATTCCCATGCATCATTAATGTTAAAAGCTGATTTCATAATTGTACGTCCCATAACTACAGAGTCCGAGATTGTTTAGTATCACATCAACAGTCTGTGATAATGAGTAAGCAGACTTCCTACATCGCGGGAACTGATGAGAAAAGCCTAATTGGTTGACTTTTCCATGCCTAATGGATGATTCTCTTAATTAAAAAGATACTGTACCAAATGTTAGGAATCAGATAGCGCTTAAAATAAATGCAGTTAATCAAATGTATGAGAATGAGCAGTTCCAGGAAAGCCTAAATGAGATTGGTAGATATGATTTTGCTCCAATATTTATTAATTGCAAGTGCCTTTGGTTAGCAAAACAGAACAGGTCTTATCTTCAAACTGCGGGGAAATTTCATCTAACCGCTCTCACTGATCTCTCTTTTTCGTGAACTGCGATGCATATGAAACAAGTCTTCAAAACAAGGCTTTAAAAACTTACCCAGTCAGGGTGCCTTTGAGGATATTTAATTAAAATCTAATCCTGCATTCATTAAGGCTCACATAAATTAAGCTGTCATTCATAAGATTTATGGATTCTCATTTGCATATTGCATACAATTCATCAATTACTCAAGTATGAAAGGAGCGCATTTCCCTTGGAGCTGCCTGCTAGCCTGCCAACATTTGAAATGAGAGAAAGAGCACGACTGTCAGGCATTCACTGCAAACTTTTCCCCACAATGTCTGTGCACTGATTAATCTCATTTTCTAGGCATCCCTTACAAGATTGTACACAGTCCAGCTGCACTTTTCAATTATTTCTCCTGTCCTCTCAACTAACTTTGAAAGCAGGACAGGCTAAATGTGGACTGAGGGGGGGGGCTCCTTTAGTCTTTATGTATATATAACATGACTTTTTGCCTGGGTAATCATAAATTAGAGACGAGTTTTAGACATTTCTAATGGAAAGGAAATGTAGTCATTTTAGTGCAAATATTCAGCGCGCTATAATAGCATATTTCCTGTCACATTAACAGAGGAATACATCCAGCAGGCATTCTGACAGAGAGTGACATGCAGAGTGAGAAAAAGATAAAGGGAGGACGGATGAGAGGATGAGGGAGTTGCAGAGAGACAGAAAAAAAAAGAAAAAACAAAAGAGAGGGGAAGATCTTATAGCGCTAAACACATAAAAACTCCCTTTTTGGACGTGAGGCTATGGGAAACGCAGTATGAACTAAGTGCTTGAACCAAGCGAAGCGTGAGCACATCTAAGATAAAAGGTCAGGCAAAAACAAACAGACCACTAGCGAGGACGAATGCAATTAATTGACTCATTAATATGCATGGCTAATAAAGCTCAAAATCCTAAAACAAAAATCATTGTCAAGCATTCCCTTTTAATGGCTCTTATTTTCAGCTTGAGAAGAGCTAGTCTACAGGGTGTATCAATCTTAGGAGGGGTGGAGTCCCTCCACCAAACAGGCTTGGGGTAACCTCGGCGTTGTATGCTCATGTCCTCCCCAGCAGACAAAGGCAGACTTGTTCTGGTGGAGGGATTAATTGAGAATTAATCCCAGTTTCTGGCAGTGGAACAGACCAGCAGTTAGAAGTGAAAGTCATCCTGAAGGGTAGTTAATTGGTTCCCCATAGCACAAGCTTTGGAGAACAGAAATCAAGCTGCATTTTCATTAATCCTCCCTATTGTTTTGTGAAATTGTTGTGGAGAGTGACTTCAGATAGAGTCAATAGTTAAGGCTTTTAATTTGCTTTTAATTCTGCCAGTGGGGTGACAATTAACAAACCCCAAAGAACAATAACTGTGAAAATGATGCGTTCGATTGACTCTAAATGACTCTGAAATCAAAAACCGATAAGCAATTAATATACTGTACTCTACAATTGGTAAGTACCTCCAACATGCCTGATGCGCTCCATCTCCCTCCGTCTCTCCCTCCAGCTCTCTATCACTCTCTCACCACTAAAGCTTTTGAACTTTGGGAATAGCACTACCAGATTGTCGGACGTGATTAATTTCAGGTCTAAATGGACACAACAGACAGAAAGGGTGATGTAATCATAACACGGGGAGACATGGTGACTAACAGCAGAGATGGAGGAGGGAGGAAGAGCGCGGAGGGGGGGGGGGGGGGGGGGGGATGAGAGACGGCGAAGATGATGTAGACGAGAGAGAGAAAGCGACGACACACAAACACAGACCGAGTTCAAGCTAAACAGGAAGACCATGGTGATTAGCATTAATTGCATTGAGGATTGGAATCCTGTGTGAAACACTAAACAAAAATTATCTAATGTTTATTCACTTTTTTTCTCTTCCTATTTGTCTTTTTTTTCAATAATTAATGAAAAGTAAATAAGTGGAGGAGTCCACAAATGATCTAGGGAGGAAAAGAAATGTTTACATATCAGGAAAAAAAAATGTTCCCCTCTTCCTCTCTCTCTCTCTATCTCTGTATACATGGAAAGGTTACGGCCCCATCCTGTTTCTCACTATTTCTCAGTGTTGCCCCATAAGAAGTAACAGAGTCTGCTCCCCCGAGTGTCGACCGCTGTGGGTGTTTGCATATTTAGATACGAGCAGCCCTGTTTATGCAGCCCCGTTCTCTGCTGCTCGAGTTCACTCCAACGCAAACTCTGATCAAGTTGGCCAGCAGCTGCGCTATAAATGCTGTTTACAACAATAACATCGTGGCTAACAGAGCAGAGCCTAGCATGCAAACACACACGCACACACACACACACACACACACACACACACACACATCCCAAAGAGAGAGAGGACTTCAGAGGAAGACCCCAGCCTGCGCATTCCCAGACGAGCATTTGCACCCAGTTTAAGATGAATCAAATTCGGACTCGTCTGCAAGACACGTAAGAATTGGATTCCGTCCGTCTACATTCTCTGTGATCCTCCAGGAGGAATTTCTGACTGTGAGCAGAGAGAGGAAATGATAGGAAATAAAACTTGAGTCCCACTCTGGTGTGGGCCAAATTGAAGCTGGCACATAACAGTTACACACTTTATTCCTGATGAGTGAGTGCAAAACATAATGTCAGGCTCGCTGAAATCCCCCCACAAACAGGACAATTGCATTCGACGTTGCTGCCGTGCGATGCACAAATAGCAGATTTCTCTTAAACGCTTCATAAAAGATAGAAAGAAAAAAAAAATCATTTAATCCTGGCAGGGGAGCAAATAGGCCTGCTCAGCAGATAGCAGTGAAGCCGCTGGTGTCCTCCTGCTTGATGATATAATTCTTAATGTACAGCCGGACTAGACATAAATCTTTACCCAAGCATCACCTCACCTGAATTCCTTTCTCTCTCTCTCTCTCTCTCTCTCTCTCTTTCTGTCTCTCTCATGATGAATTGTTTGCTACATCTCAGAGACTAAAACCCTTCAACCTCTTCAAACCCGGGTTTCTAATAACGCGTAGGTGTTGGGGAGAGGTGACAGCATGATGAATATCACAACAGACAGCTCCAATATGGGACAATTTTACCAGATCGATATCTCACTGCAATATCAGAGAAAAGGAGCTGATATTAGTCTACACAGTGTATTACAGATGGGGTACATTTCTTCTCCCTGCACTCCCAGTGAACCTAGGCTATATTTCATCCATGTCGGCAATGGTTTACACACTCACAAGTGCTCTGGAAACTAATCATAGCATGGTAGCCACGCCAGATGCATCTGCTAAAAATTATCCGTATGTGTGATGCGCCCATAACCCTTTTATCCAACAAGACGATGGACTTGCAAATAAACTGTGAATCACATCAGAGGATGTTACAGATCATTATTTCTACTGAGAACAACTGTTTTGTCACATTCTAATGGGAAGATCACGGGTCGCATGTGGGAGCGTCTGAAAGGAAAGGAGTCAGACCACAAGCAGTAAAAAGTCTCTTTGAATAAAAAGATGAAATAAGGTGAATAAAGGCTGCAGATGTCACTAACTATTCCGTACACCAGGTGGCAATTTCATGTCAAAATTGCAATGTGGAATTTCATGTCGGCCATTTGAAATTCTTTCAGACAAAAACAGTGTTAAAAAAAAAGAAAAGCTCATTGTCTCATAGAATATTCTAAAATATTTCTCCTGCAGATTTTGGTGTGATTTCTACAGAGGTCCTGACAGCCAAGGATTGCAGGATTAATCTCCCAGGAAGGATTTTGAAAGTAATTTCTGTTTGTTTGGCAGTATCAGAAGGGTTTTATTTTTCGTTTACTGGCAAAGCATCCAGGCATTCCCCGTTATCTTGACTGTTACAGTAACTATGTAGTCAACTCAACCAAGGTTGTACAGGTTGGTTTGCCATGATTTTTCTTGCTAACTAGATGGCTAATGGCTAACATTAGTACAGTAAACACTGATAGAGAGATTCATTTCTCATTTCTAGTGTGACAGTAACACACAAAATACTGTATAGACTGTGCCATGTGTTTGTTTTCACACATGAAAAAATTATTCTAGATAAACTTTATTGCCAAAAACTTTTTTTAACACCTGTTTTCCCAGATGAAAAAAATCAACCAAAGCAGCTTTTTTCCCTCTTTTTTCATAAATGACAAAAAAAAAATTCACTTTCCTCTCAGGGTTTCTGAAGATGACAACTTTTGTGCTTAATAAATCTTTGTATAAACTGGTTCTTTTTTTTTTTAAATCAAATGATACACACAACATACACACACAAACCCTTGTTGAGCCCTGGATGAATAAATCAAATCACAAATACTCTTACAAATGAGCTGATATGGTTGTCTTTGTCAAGCTCCAAGCAAATCACACAGTGGTCAAGTAATGTTTGTCTGAAGAAAGGTAATGAGATACTTTAATATTTTTTATATGTATGTAGGGGGGGGAGGGGAGGGAGAGAGATGACAGAAAGACGGAAGGAGAGAGTGCAGACATTACTGATATCTTCCTTCTCTGGGGGGCCGGGGGGCTGGGAGGCCGGGGCTGAGGGCCCCTCTTTGGGCATCTACAATAGGATCAGTCTTTTTGTGAGAGCCCAAGTTCCTTAAGGGCTATTAATGGAACACAGTGCCCCTTGTGCAGAGAACTTGTCAGTATTTCATTAGATACTGATAAACATATATTACATAAGTGTCAAACAGTGTGTGTGTGTGTGTGTGTGTGTGTGTGCAGTGCCACGGTGGGAGGGGATCCGGATATTGGGATTGCAATACACAACAGTCATTCCCATGATCTTCACTGACAAAGCTAATGATCACACAAAGAAGGAGGAGTGTGGGGGGACACAACGAGACCTGTGGAGCATTGTGTTTGGCATCACAGAGGAAGTCTATATGGCTGGGAAGCGGCGCGGTAATCATCGTATTGTTTCGAAGTCTTGAAGGGTGATCTAAGCAAAGAAACGTATTCTGGGGACAGCGTCTTTAGCCACGATGAGACGAGCTGAGACAAGCTGGCATATCTCTGTTGTTTTCCTCTTGTAGACTAGGCCCAAATGTACCAAAAAAAAAAAGAAATACATCATATAATTAAAGTCCTTTTTTTCACCACTACTGAATAAATCAGCCCACAGCTGGGACTCTGGGTTCACTAAGTCCTTTTGATCATCTTGTGGCAGTAAGAGAGTCCCATGGAGTATGGGACCAAGATGATCTTAGATGATAATTGGGATACATCAACTTCAGACAGCACTAATGGAGTGAGATTTCAGTGATCAAGAGGACATATTCAACTGTAGAAGCAAGTTCTTTTTTTCTTTTTTTTTTGGGAAGGGTTATTATGCAATGCGCTGGTTGCATTCCCCGTAGGCATCTACTGAGACCGCTAGCACAACCCGGAGCATGCCTTTAGCCCTGGTGTTGGAAGCAACGATCCACTGACGTTTAGCGCTGAGGAGAAGTGTTACTGGAGTATTAAATCTATTTCCCCATGAGTGAGTAATTGGTTACCATGACCATTAATCAGTTAATCTTCTCTTTTTACCCCTTCTCTTCAACGGAGAAATATCAGAGGTTCGATAATTAAAAACGTGTCAGGTGAAAGTCCAGCGTGCTTCCTCACACTGTATGTTCTCACATTCCCTGCTTTGTTCATCTTATTAACCTCCTCTCCGCTCACCGCGCCTTTAAATGAAATCTTTAGCCCCTTACACGTGAAATTAAAACTGCCCTCCCTTGAGCGCTTTTAATTATTCTTCTTCAGGAGAAACTTCCACTTCCACTTTTGTCAGGGCGGCCTTCTTTCTTCCCGGTTGCCCTTTCCTCACTCCCACTCACCGGCCAGGTCTGTCATGCTTCACTCCTCCCTCCAGCCCGTTGCTGCCCTTTTCTTTTTTTTTCCTTCTTCCTCTTTTGCTCTTCTTCAGCAGGTCTGTTTAATTCTCACCTTGCTCTGCCCTTGTCATCAAGCCGTTGAAGCACAAAGCCAGAAGCAAGGGAGTGTTTACTCATTTCCCTACAACATTACCCCTCCTATTAATCACCGGATGGAAACTTCTGGACACTGAAACATCTCCGCAGTCACTGCCCCAGCTGCCCCCTATGCTAATAGAGCCAAGTTTAAATAAGTGGCATTCTGGAAATTATCATGTATAATTTCACCAACACTGTGAACACAAAGGCCTGGCCAACTTGTTTTTCCAAGTAAACACCCTCAAGCCAAGACTGTCATTACGTTGAAGCTTTCAATATGTCAAATATTTGAAATTAATTCTATTTAAAAGCCTCAAATTATGCCTTTGCGGAAATTAATGTAATGATGGGTCCTGAGTTGAAGTAAACATGAGCTGGTTGACATTGAAATGCATGATACATTATGTGCACACAGGACGGGCAGAGGTTAGTGTCTCTAATTAATCAAATTTAATTGCATGTAAATTGTATTTTAAATGCAGATGAGGAAAAAAGTTGTTTTTTTTTGAGGAGGAGAAGTCAACCTCTTGTTACTCGTCACTTGTTCTATTCGCTGAGATCAGAGAGGAGAAAAATGAACCGTTTTGTTGAAAATAAAATGTCTTTAGCTGCCGTCTAAGATCACATAAGTATAAACAGTATAAATATATAGTTGTTTTTATTAGGTCTTTGAAAATCAGGTGGAAAAAAATCCCAAATAACTGAAGAGGGAGAATGTTAACGGCCTACATGTCCGCACCGCGCTGTGAACAAGGCAAAGCTGCAGCAAAGGATTCTTATGAAATTCAATTAACACACCAACAGCTTTCCTTTTCTCTCCTGCCCTAATTCCCACATTCCTGCTGAAATGACTGCATTCCCAGCGATTATGCTAACCGCTTGGAGTGCATCATAAATTCACAGGTCTGGGAAAGGCTGTAACGAGAGCTCCTTAAATATGGGGAAGGAGACGTTTGAGAAGATGGATCGCCGTGGGCTAGCAGCCGGCCGGCAGCGAGGAAAGGGGGAACTTGTTTGTGAAACACATGCTAGTGGCTGCTGTACTGCCTCTAATGAGGCTATGGACATAAGCAACATTATCATTAATGATTGAACCCCTCCTTTTCCGGCTTTCTCTTCATTTTTCTTCTTTTTTCTGCCATCGCCCCCCCCCTGTCCTTTTGCAATTACTGTTTTACTGGACAGCCGAAGGCGTCAGGCTGCATCTGTGTTGGCTATATACGTGAGAAAAAAACCCATCCCAAAATATTTGAAATTCAAATAAATGACTAATGTAAATAGTTTTGAGAGGGTTTACCCAGTGAACAATGGCCCCTTATGAGACACAAGTGCGACATAGGGAGAGAGAACAGGACTGCTGGTGTGGGGACCGGAGCGGTGGGGGTTGGAGGGATGATCCAACACAATGTGGCCCTTCTCCTAAAGCAACTTGTTATCAGGCGCTACGCAGAGCCCCCCATTCAATCTGCATTTAAATACATTTCAGTCCACTCACTCATTTGCATTCATTTCTCCCATTATATTTGAAAATGGCCAAATGTCTAGCCAGCACAATGTGAGAGCCTATCACCGGCCAGGGGAAGCCCACACCTGATGCCAATTTAACCCGCTTGGATCTTTTTATTGCCCTGGCTTGATCTGACAACTCCAGCTCTTCCCCATCCAGGAGACTTTTCAATTGGATCTGCTCGCGGTGACAAAATTGTTTTGCTCACCGAGTGTTTCTTTCTCCCCACCCCTTTCGTCTGGGTGTCTATTTGGGAGCCATGGGAAAAGGAGAGGCAAATGATTCTCAGTGGCTTCTGATTTCCACTATTTGTTCAGCATTAGGCCCACTTATCTCTGAAAGAAAAAGCAACATGTGGAGAGAAAGTGACAGGCAGAAACTCAGCCTCACTAACAGGCCTATTGTGTGCTGAAGATCTGCATTCAAACATGAGGGGCCTTCTAACTCCCCCTCCCTCCCTCTCCCTCTCTCTCTCACTATAAAACACACATACTTGTGCATAGACCTCTGTCGCAGTCAATTACTGCTGCTAATCTGTACTGCAACGGAGAGTAAATATTTCATTACTTTTTCAAATAAACAGTTGGTCTGAGCCCATGAAGTGTCATCTATGCTGTGAAAAGAGCGATGACGTTCACATTCAATTACACCCAAAAAACCGCAGAGCTTCTGAAGTGGCGTTTTTTTGGGGGGTTTTTTGTGCCAAGAGCACACTACTGAAATCATTAGACTTGGTCGCGACATCTTGAGATGAAAAGTTGAGTGGAGAACCCATCATTTACACTATAGCACCCTTTTCACATGGCCCAAAAACATTCTGTGAGTGCCGCCTCCTCCTCCTCCTCCTCCCCTTCCTCATCCTCAATAATGCTTCTCCCTCGCCTTTTACGCCTCGCAGGAGAAAAAAAAGTTCATCGGAGTTATAGTCCACGCAGCTCAACGGGGACACGCAACGCTGTTTTGTCCGCGACATACTAACTAAGTAGTGTTGTGCGAGATTAGCAGATGAAATAATGCAAGCAGCAGGGAGGGCAGGAGGGGAGGGGGACTGGCGGGGGGTTGACAGAGAGATCCCAGAGTCTACTGCTCATTAATCACTGCAGCGTCTTTGACCTTTCATTTGCCAAGGGCACAAAAAGAGGAGGAGGAGGAGGAGGAGGAGGGTGGTGGCCGCGGCTGCTAACGCTGCCCAGGAAAGAGGGATGGCGAGCTGGAATGAGGGGGAAGAGGCTGGGGAACAAGCAAAAAGATGACCAAGATACTGCGTGGTGATAGAGAGATATGTTGAAGTCCAGAGAAGACATCACAACACATTCTTAATGAAGAGTGAAATTAATCAGCTTCACAGGCTGTTAGATGAATCAGGCATTTCCCAGCCCCTAGGTGGTATCAGCTGCTCTGCTTCGCTTGCCAGGCCTGATAAAGACCGATAGGCCCCTTGCCCATTTACACATGTTATTAAAAGAATTACAAAGATGTCTGCTCAGCTCCCTCCCTTCGCACCAGCCTGGGCTTTGGGAACCGGGTGCTGGAAATGGCAGGGGGGTGTGACATTAGCGTCCGGTGTATTTTTAGCGTCTGGACGCTCAGCTCTTAGTTACCAGGTGGGATGAGATCAGAAGTGGTGGTGGTGGTGTGAAAAGCTTGAAACACTACAGCTATGGAAGAGAGGCTTCTCTTCTTGCTCTGGCGGCGTAAAAAAAGAAAAGGTTGTGCAGCTGTAAAAAAAAAAAGAAAAAAAAGAAGCTGGATTGTGATACTGCTTTCAACACTTGTGGTGATTGGTATGTAGAACGATGCCTGTCATATATCATTACATCTCTATTGTCTATTGTAAGTTGGAAACACACTCCTGTAATTAGGCATTGAAATCTCAATGTTTCATAATGAGAGTGCTATAAAAAAAAATAGTCTGGTCTAAATAATTAAGATATAAATAAGCACAAGGGAGAATGAACTGTTAATGCAGTCTAATCAAATGAAAATAATGGCACTTAAAGAATCAATACAGGCGACACGAGTATTACAAGTGTAGAATAGTTTAACATCAAATATGGTGGGCAGTTATTAAAATACATTTAAGCTTATTTTTAACCCTAATTGATGTTCAAGGTTAATCTAATCAGACCAATTGTAGCTCTGAAGAGCCTGCTCCAATTTAATTGGCTATTTTTATTGCCTCAGCGAGATTTTAATTGAAACCAAAGGGGATCTAACAACAACTGTGACATGTTGATGTCTGGGGGATAGTTATAAATATGTGACAAAATATTTGCATTATTAATGTGATTTCTTAATGCATTATTGTAACGTGTCCCCGGAAACACAGAGATATTACTATATGCAACAAAAGGAGGAAGGGGTGGGTGGGGGGGGCAGAAAAATAATTTCATCCTGAATATGTCAACAAAATATTACAGAGACATTTCCTTATGACTCCAGGCAAATCTGGAGATTTGAATCATTAACATTCAAATGAGAAATCTGTATTTGTCAGAAGAGCAGCTAGAGGTTGTCCACAGTGCCGTGAACACTTCAGAGGCACAGATCCAGTCGTTAAGTGTGCGTCTTGAGGATGCTGAGAACACCGGCCTCCATCAAGTTTCTTCAACTTACATTAAAGTCTGCAAGCTGTCGGCATGTTTAAATATTTTGAGGGCTTTTAAGATTAAGCGATTCAAGAATAACGTTACCATCTACATCTGGAAAAGTGATGAGACCCAGAAAAAAGTGTCACTGATTCAAAAGAGGAGATTGCATTGTGTCTGACACAGGCGTGAACATTAGCATGAGAGTCCTGGATCAAATTCTGCACGGCAGCAGCAGCCATTGATGATATCGATCAGAACCACGGCTCCTTTACACGGGGGCCATCGGTTTGCACTATGAAATGTGCCTCCTCTCCTCATCAGAAATTTTCTCTTATATCTGTATGAAAGTCTCTTCATTTTTTACCCCCCCCCCCACTTGGCAGAACTGTGATATTAGAGGTAAAAGGCTTATTAATTGCATGCCTGCTTCCTGCTGACAGATCCACTGAGACTTAAGAGGCTCGCAGGATTCAGTGCTGGTGGAGTGTTGTTATTTGTCCTCTAATGGATGACAGTTACTCTTCGCCAGTGCTTTAAATATCGGACCTATTTGCAGACCTGCAATGACAAAGGTTAAGATAAGGAGAGATAAAGGGAGAGGGAAATACGCGGGCTAAAAAGTGAGGACTGGTAAAATCTGGGTCCTCGGTGGGTAAAAAGAGGCCCGTAGACCGACAGAAAGAGTGGAAAACACCACTCACTCAAGCCTGACATCTGTATAAAAACAAAAATAATCTGCTGTCAGCAGAATGTTCAGTGACTCCTATCACCCGGGTGCTGATAAAGACTCTGGCCGCTGTAAGGATTGTGCTGTTATGCGAGGGGCTCAGTGGATCGGAATGCATGCTAATTGCCATCAGAAATATGTGGTGAGCCTTACGATTTCTGGCATTGCTCTGCACCTCGGCGAAGGACATGCCAGAAGGGTTCTAGAAAAACAAAGATTAATGAACAGTGTTGAATCGCTGTAATGCCATGTCAACAGCACCATACATTTCATTACAGAGGTCACCGGTGCTTATGTGTTAATGCCATGCGCAAAGAAATTCACAGCCCAAGTCTTAGCCTCTTCCAACAAGCTGAAAACTGGAGATAAACTTTTCACTCGTTTGATCATATTATACCGTTGATGTGATTAAACGGACCCATTTACTGTGGTGAAATGCACGTTTACTCAGCCAAAGGTATAAAAAAAATTTTTTTAAAAAGGGTGTTGGAAGTGGAAAAATCCACAGCATCACAACAGTGACCACAGAAGAAAATATGTTCAGCATGTCAGGATAATCCAGTATGCCAGTAAAACCTGATGCTCTAAACAGGAGCAAACCTCCCCTTTTAAATAATTGATATATTCTGATTAAATGTGGCAGTTTGGAGATAATTAATTCTTTATAGTGTGCCTTGAGCAACTCAACAGCTTTGCCCTGCATGACAGATTTATGGGGCATCTTTTTACCCAAATTTTGAAAGTTTAACCTATGTAGATCAATGTGCTACCTTAAAAGAGTTTAATAAATTAAAGTGCAGAGGGCTTTTTTTTTTTCCTCAGTGAGCAGAAAAAGCTGATGAGACAGGTTTAGTTTAATCTCAGGCAATAGAAGTCATTAACCATTCTCCCAGGAATTAAAATATAGCTTGCCCTTTTCTTCTCTCACTTATCATTAGCATCACTTTAATCTCCCCGCGTTTCACACTGCTATTTTAATCATTACTTACTGCCTTTTGACAACTGAAGAACATGGCTTCTCCGCGCTCAGGCAATATCCTGATTTTAGCTGACAAAATGTAGGACATCATTTAAAAATATCTAAATTTCCCCTTCCTTTTTTTATTCTTCTTACTTCCGCTCTTCAGACCGAATGTCTTTCTATTTATATCAAAGAAAGCACAAAAGACGAGAGGAGATTGAGTTTGACGACGTTCATAATGTAATTTGAGTTTAGCTGCAAGGGTTATGAAACGTGCAATACAGTTTATTTGTGTCTATCGTGTTATTTTAATGGACGTTGAATTGCACATATTGCGTTATGTGGGTCATGCAGGGTGCTGGGGTTATATTTGTCTGCCCTTGAATCAATGAACATTTACAACAGAAACCACACATCTCCAGAGCAGAATATAAATAAAGTATTATGGCCAGTCTGTCAGTGACAATGACAGATGTAGGGCAAGTCATTTCTTCAACTTTTGTTTCTTTATTGTCACTGGTAACAGTAGAATTGAACAAAAGGAGTGGATCTGGAGCATGATTAATGTGGAAATGATGAGAAAGTGATACAATGGCTTACAGCTGATTCTATTATATTTCTAAATTCGTAATTTGGGGGATGCATGATCCACTTTATTTCATTTTTGAAGTAAATAATTAGAAAGGAATATAAAATGAAATAAAGTAAATAATCACCATGGCTACTGTTTTGCATTTCATGTCACACAGAACCAAAAAAAAACCCCACATAATTCCCAAGATTCCGTTTTTCCTGCTAACTTGCCAAGAGAAAGTTGACACATCTGCATATTTTTAGAAGCATTTTTACACATTCGTTTCACCGTCATTACATCTCAACGCACTGGTTCTACAGTAATCCATCTAAGCTAGTGTAGTTCTCCCCTTAAATACATGAAATTGAACTAATCTGCTTTTCCCTAAGTGACTCCGTTCTTCACTGCCTTTTCTAAAACTGTGCCAAGATGAAAGGTATTACCAAAAAGAACAGAAACCTCGAGTCCTTTAGATTAGTGTTAAATTACTTAATCCTTTAATAGAATTTGAGTTTTGTTCAAAACAACAAAGTACCTCAAATGCTCATTATTACTGCTGTCAAAAGCAGCAAGCAGATTAAGTACAACTGTTACAGGAAGGTTTAACTCCTTAGACTCTGTGCATATGCATGTGGGGGAACTAATATAGCAATCATATAGTGAAACGAATGGATGACATGTTGTTCTAATGAGCCAAATGTGGAGACTTCAGAATAACCTGAAGCCTGTGTCAAAGAACTCTGCTCTACGAAGGGGAATAAAAGCCGCTGTTTTCCTTCCCTTGTCATTGGATGCACGTGAACATGAAACCAGCACCCTCCCTCCTTTTCCTCTCTTCAAGACCCAGCGACTCCCTCCCTTGCTCCTGCCTCAATTTAAAAATCAACACTGAACTTGTTCTCTAAACGGTTGGAAGCAGTTTATGTACATTTCAACAATAAAATCCCCTCCTCTTACATCAAAAAGAAGCTTGATTCATTTCTGATCTCTATCCAAGTTCAAAGGCTAAGTTAAAGTGATACTTCAAAAGAAGCGTGTAATCAAAGACATGCAGCTGTTAAAACAATCCTTTGTTAGCTCATTGTCTTCAAACCCAACTCTTCACAAATCCCCAAATGAAGGGGAAGCCGAATCAAAAAAGTTACATTCAGTCATTCTGAGTGGGAGGCTTTGGTGTCATGCTAGAATAAATGCAACACTTAAGATTTACTACTATTTACAGCAGCTGAGGCAGTACAATAAGGCTGGTATCCTGCCGCAGGAAAACCAGGGTCCTCTTAAATATGCCAAGGGCTCGAGGCACTGTAAAATACGCCGTAGACAAAAATGAGCCATTTTGACAAATTAAGCACTATGAAGCCGACATTGTTATATTTGATGTTGCATCCTTGCCTCTCTACTGCAAGGCTGTGTGTGTGTGTGTGAGCAGTATAATGTCCTGTCAGTCGTTTCCTCTGTGGCCTGCTGCTTTGTGCCATTTGATTTCCTCCACAAGGGCAAGTTGCAGAAGAACAAGTCCCTATCACTACCTGATGTCGTTGGAATTTTTACGTTAGGCCACCCAAAAGAAGGTGCATGGAAGGGAGGGAAAAAGTGGGAGGAAAAAAAAGGAGCTTTGCCAGTCCACTGGCTTGGCTTAATTTTTTAATATGCGTTAGCACCTTGCCTTAATCCGGCTCTAATGTACATTGTCAGGGGTTACTGTTGAGATAGAGAAAGGGGCTGCCAATCAAGGCTTGGTCAAATTATACCCAGACTCCATTAGATTTAAAATGGAGCAATGAGGTCTAGCGTAAGTCAGTCAAATCATTTAAGGATGGCTGTTACGGTTATTACATTCCACTTGTTATGGAACCAGCTCTCACCTTTATTACAATCGCTAGCGAGTGAAAGTGAAGGATCACTGGACTGCACAGCTGCCTTCATGTTAAGATGTTACTCTAAATTTTCCTGAAACTCTGCTTTATATTGTCTGTAAAGGAGATAAACTGAAACCGAGCACTTGTAAGCCATCTGTCTCTTGCAAATATTCAGAGAACATAATATAAGTCTTTTTTTTCTCCTTCTTTTTATTTTCATTACAGCACTTGTTTAGGCGGTGGCTTATGAAACTGTAGAAAATAAAATTGTGTTGAAAGTAAATTGCGACATCTTTGACTCGATTTATTTGAAAAAAATAAAATGACAAATAATTACTTTTTTTTTTTAAACGAATCAAATAACAGAGGACTAGGTGACGGTGTAGCTAGGTGTACTTTATATTATGGTAGTATAAAGATTACTTACCTGTACATCAGAGGATCCAAGCAGGAACAGAGCAGAACACCACATGGAAAAAGAGAACAAAATGGGAACAAACAAGAGAGAAAGTCAGTATAATGATGAAAGGAACTTATTTTTCGAAGCCCACAACTCACTAACTTTATTCAGTAAGTGAACAAGAGGAGCCATAATGCGTTTCATCTCTAGAATAAAGAGTTCCACGTTGCGTTTTCCTTTTTTTGGCCAAAACCCCTTAGATGAGTCTAATTGCCAAATAAGACAAAGGAACGTGCATCTGCTCTGTGAGGCGTGCACACATTTTTTTGGAGAGCAAATCTGTAAGCGAATAACAGACCAACTGAGAATTTGTGTAAAATTAGAATACTGTTGTGAAACATTTTCATTTGGACTGTTTGTAAACATGACATGAGCTGTGCGACTGCCAGGCAGCTCTTAAGGGCCATATTTCCAACAAACAGAAAAGCAGAGCGAAGACAAATTGCCGAAAATGACATTATCATTTCCGTATATGTCACAAGGCAAGTAGATCTATGTCAGCTATTGAAAAGAAAGTACGTGAACCTGTCTGTGTGTGTGTGTGTGTCTGTGTGTGTGTGTGTGTGTGTGTGTGTGTGTGTGTCTGTGAGCGAGGGAGAGGGAGAGAGAGAGAGAGTCTGTGTGTCTGACCTGCTCCATCTGGAGGACTCTGGGGCTGTCACACAATAGGGAGACGAAAGCCCGCTGAAGGATAACAAATGACTTCATGGCAAAACAGCCATTGAAATTCTTTCAGTATGTGGCATTAAAAACAACTGAACAAATAGAGATAAGAAGGTGGGTAGGATTTGAAATGAGATTTTTTTTTCTTTTTTTCTCGCTCTCCCCTCTCCCTTCCTCTACTCCCTCAGCTTAAAAGCTAAACAAAACAAATGGGGCTTATTACTGCAGATTACCTTACACTGGACAGATTCACCGCATGAGGCCTAGTGTAAACAATGTCTTTCTCTCCGTGTGCTAACTATGTGCCATTTATAACAGTGAGCAATCATATCCACCATGCCCACAGATAAAGCAAAAATATATCCTCACCAGCAGTTTAAAAATATAATTGTTTAAGGGGCTGTTTCCATGTGGGTTACCATAGCAAACACTGATGAACCAATTAGAGGCTGTTATATTACCGCTTATATTACCTCTGGATAAACAGCGATTGCCATAGGAAACTGGCTGGGTGTCTGTGAGCCAGGGGAAAAAGCTGAGCCCTCCATCTCTCCGTCACTCAGGAGGTATCAGAAAACATGATCAACGCCCAGTCTTTGCTATTTCCATTCACCAATTCGTTGTACAAAAACATTTAATTGCATTGAATGCACTGTGTTTGTCTTTTTGAGTTGTCTGACCTTGACTTTTCTGGTTTCTACATGCATACATGTCAACCTCATCGGATGCTGACCTATAAGGCTCACATGTATGTAAAGACAAAAAATACACTGTATATATATATATATATCAATATCTACAATCATTGATGAATGTTTGTTTTCATCTACTATTAGATGCTATGTGAATCTTGGACATATAAAATAAGACAGCTGGTGCCCAGTTTAACGTTAAAGCACAGCAGAAAAAAGGGGTGCAGCAACACGAAACCTCAAGCAAACAAAACCCGGTTTAGTCAACCACAGTTTTTCATCTCTTAAGTGGCGCAGAAGCCTCAGTCGATATGTCAGTCACATGTTTCATGCCTGTCATGATTAATTCAGCGACTCCTTCCGTTGCACTTTGTTGCATTTTATTTTTTATCAATACACCAACTTCCATCTCAGCCGAGAGTAAAAACTTTTTTCTTTCAATATTTTCCCCACTCAGTTGCTTTTTTTTTCTCTTTTTTTTTTTAACGCGAACTCTGAAATTGTGCATAAAAACAGCTGGATGGAAACACATTTTATGACTGATGTAAAACAACACGAGCTTTTCCAGAGGTGACCAGATGATTTTCCTTATATTTCTTCTATGAAAAAAAAAAGAAGCCGCTTCCTACATTGGGTGTACACGGGCAAAGGAGCGGAGTTAAAAGGCGGTATGATTCACGTGAGGTGCAGAGGGCAACAAACGTACAGCGATTGCACAGAGAGAACCTGCTCAAAATTTATCATGCGACCTAGTCAGCCTAACAATCAGGCGTTAAAGAGAACAAAAGCCCATTCCAAATAAATTCCCACTGTATTTGTGCTGGGATTTGATTTACTGGCCTGTGGGGAGGCACCATTTGGTAGCACAAGAAGAGGCGGGGAGAGGTAGGTGGTGTCTGGGAGGAGAGCGTGTGTGTACGTATGTGTGTGTTTGTGTCTATGTGTGTGAGGGGGCTGGGCACCAGGGGATGGTGGGTGGGGGGGGGGGGGGGGGGGGGGGGGGTGCTCATGTGCCAGAAGTGTTTATTGTGTCATGGTGATTTATTGAGTGAGCTTCATTTCACTGAATGTTCTCAGATATTTATTTCCCTAAAGGCCCCACAAAGATATGAACAGGCCTGCATCCACATATGTCATCATTGCCCATTTTACAGCGTCAGGAGATTTCTCTAAAACTAAGAGGGGGGAAGAAAAAGAGAGAGGCAGAGAAACAGCTAGTGGCGATCAGGGCACCTCTCCATCAAAGCCCTGTAAACAATGGTACCTCAGCAACACGAAAATGGCATTTTAGAATATGGCTCATGACTTTTCAGCATTCATCCTTCTGCCACTCCCCCACTCTTTCCTGCCAAAGACATACTTAGAGAGCATACATAATTCAAATCAAGACTCTGAAGGTCCACTCAGCAGCACTGGTTTGATGTTAAAGAACTGCTTTAAACTTTTAAGTTTTCATTACATTTGTTCATTGCTGGCTCTTTAGGCTGAACTTAGGCAGAACTGCTTTCACTTAAGACTCAAAACGCCTTAATATTTGCAACAGATTAAGGACAAAACACTCATTGAAAACTGGAAAGTGCAGCTAAAGAGCCTTGAAGGTGATTGATTTAAGAATTGTATGACCTCATCTATGGACAGCAATCCCTTAAATTCAGGAAATGTGGCAAGGGGTGGGCTATTAAAATAATTATTAATTATCAGTCAATGTTTTAAAAGTTGAAATTCCGAAACTTTTCAAATGTATTCGGGATTCAAATGCAGACAAAGACAAGACAAAGATGAGATTACAGTAGAATGAATTATATTTGGCAATAGAATTAGTCTCTCTTTATTTTCTGATCTTAATATATGATGGTTGATGAATGAGGATCGATTCTATCCTCCCACTGGTTAAAAATAAAGATGCTTACGTGCAGGTAAATCAAAAGCCTGCTCTCTCTTACCAGTTGACAGGTGTTTTTTTGTTTTTTTTGTTTGAATGAAGTTTTACCTGACTTATTTTCCTCCACAAGGCCAAGGAGTGTAACGGCAAAGTACTATCTGGTTGATTCTTATTCTGTGGGGGTAGAGAGTGGGTGAGGCAGCCAGATGGTAGGAGTCTTTGATTCTCCAGATGGCTGTTCTGTGTGGTGCTCAGTGACACTGGGCAGGCTCATTGACATGCTGCCTCCCTCCCCTCCATCTCTTCGCCTCCTCTTCCTTCACCTCCTCCTCCAACACAGTCACTGTTACGAAGATGGATACCAGCCCTCTGGCCTCTAGCTGCAGATCTTGAGAGGATGGGATGGGACTTTCCACTTAGCCCACCAAAGAAAATGTCAATGTTTGGGATTGTATTGATGACACCCATTTGCCACTGTCAAATCTACCTAAATTGTCTATGGGAGGTGACTGCTATTGAAACTAGAATGATATGAGAGATGAGCAAGCGCTGATCTTAGGTCAGCTGCGGCATGTGAGCGGGGTAAGTTTCGTATTGGGGTATGAAAGACGGCTCTTGGTTCTGGAACTCTTCAATCTCACATAGCAGCATGTCAAAGAACATATGTGTAGCCCCTCACTGTTTATTAAAATTCTGAAAGATCTATTCGGTTTATGTGGTTATTAATTCTACACTTGCTTGGTTTTATATGAAAATAAACCACACACCATCACGTTATTATTATTAGGTCATTTTGTTGCTGTGTATAAATGATCATATCAGGGCTTGACTGCTGACATAGAGATAATTGTCATTGACCTCTGTCATTACTTTTATAGGAGGAGAATACACACCCGAGTCGGAGCCACTGCTGCGAATGAACCTACATTCATACACATCTAAATTAACCAGTTAAGAAAATCTTGCCCTAATTTGAATTGGAACAGTTAAGACCGTGTTTCTGCAGATCAGCTAGGCTCTGGCATTAAACGCTGCCTGCTTTTCTTCCCTGACCCCTGGTGCACCTCGCCTTTTGGGGTCATATCATCATTACCATAGTGCAAGCTCAGAGACTGTATTTCTATGTGCCTTAATTAATGTGTTTTTATAGGGGGCCACAGGAGTGAGTGCACTTAATGAAACAATGCTACGGTAGCCTCCTGGGCCCAGAAGAGACAGCTTCTCTATTGTGCTGCTGATTCTTACAGGCTGTAAACACTTAATTGATCTGAGGAGCATATTTCAGTGCACGTTCTTGGGAAATCCTTTTCGGATTGGGACCATTCATGATTACTTTTTAACGTCTCTTTAAGGAGGTCGGGAAAAAAAATCATCACTGTCTGGTGTCTGTTTATTTGTGCAAAGCAACGGTTAATTAATGATTACTCTCTGCACGTACTGAAAGTAAAATAAAAAAGGTAAACAATGGATAAAGACACAGAAGGAAATCAGAGGACAGAATGTGTCTGTGTGGTGTTCATGCTTAGGATGATACCACTAAAAATTACCTTAGATTGTTGTGATGTCATGTCTGCGAGTCTAGGGGAGAAAGTATTGATGCTATAAATGGCCTGAAGGTCCTTCTCCTGTGGTGGATTGCTTTCCTCTCGCAAAGAGTTATCCCGCGTATGTGTTTTGTGTGTCGGCGCACACGCGTGTCTGTGTGTGCGCACTGGGGCTGATGACAGGGGCCGTGGCCTCCACACCCAGGGGACCGCCAATGAGAAAGAAGCATTTCCTCTAGCATTCCATGGGTCACAAAAACAATTTGCCCAGAGAAAAGTGGCTAAGCAGCCACACTGATACTCTGCAGAGCTGGACGGCAAGGATTTCTATAACTCGTCAACTTCACGGGATGAAATCACACGCAACACCTTCTAAAGAAGCAGACCAAAAGTTAGCCGAATTTAAAAGTATTATTCTGCCAGCTCAACAGTGCTGTATAATTAATAAGTTTGCTACGTGTGTGTGTGTGTGTGCTCTGAATGAGAAGAAACAAATTCATTTTTCACACTTCAATTGGTTTGTGATTACTGTTAATCGAGAACACAGAATGATTCCCTACTTCATTACCCTGTACATAGCATGTCTGCTGCAAAAATGGAACTACGTGACTAACCCCTCTGAGGTGTCCCAATCCAGCCAGTCCTACTTTAAATATGTCCAGTTCAGTTGGCCATATTATCTAAATATAAACACAGACAATAATCAGCAGCTCTCACACACACACACACACACACACACACACACACACACACACAAGTGCATGCACATGATTATCTGCTGTCCTTTAATCAGCGCAGAGTCTGGATCCCCTGAGAACATTCACGATAACATAACATCAGGTCAAGTGAAACCCGGAGTAGATATGCCAGGCTAAACCCTCCACAAATACGCCACGGCTGATAGAGACACGCAGGTCCAATGCTTGCATGGAGCACACAGACCACTTTCCCTTCCTTTCTCCACAACCCACATGAGCCGACTTCTGGGACGAACAGAGAACGGAGCGGGCATTCCTCAAAATACTCCCGATCTAGGACAAGTGAAAAACAGACAATGACAAGTGGTTGGTGCAGTGTTACTAAGACAGTAATCTGGGGATGGTATAAAAAAAAAAAAACTAAATAAATAACCTTTGTCAAATGGCTGCGAAGCTTGCACATGATAAACTGCTGTTTTGTGGGACACCTTGTGTTTGAGGAAACAGCACAGCTTGGCTTATCCTTGTCCAGATAAAAGTTGGCAGAACACAAAGTGGAGTTCTCTTGCTGGCTAAGTATGAAAATGTGTTTAGCAGCAGTCTTAAGAGGAGTTGATTGAGGGTGTGTGTGTGTGTGTGTGTGTGTGTGTGTGTGTGTGTGTGTGTGTGTGTGTGTGTGTGTGTGTGTGTGTGTGAGGGGGGTTCACCCTGAACATTGTGCTTTTCCTAGGAGAGTGAGGCCAGGTAGTTAATAGGGGTCGGAGCCAGGGCTGAAGTGTAAATTGGCAGGGGTGCATCAATTAGAAGGTGGCAGAGGCTAGGATGAGGAAAGGAGAGGAGAGCTAGATGGAGCAGGAGACAAGCATATAATCTTTATCACCACTGTGAGATGCTGCAGGAGGTCTGTCCAAAGGGAAAAAATAAAAAAAACGTGAAATATTGCACAAATTAATGAGACAAAGCACAGGCTCTATATTCTAAGTCCAGAAGAGTGAGACTGTTAGACTCGATATATTATGCTTAACCGTATATCATGCATCTTTCTCTGAAGAAATACAAATGCTCTATCTGCTTCTCGAGTGTCTGCTCTCTATTTGCATGAAAAGGAATAGAAGCAACCACCAAGCAAGCCCACCTGGATACAGAGGAAGCACTTGAACATATGTAGGATTACACAGGCACCCAGGAGAAAATAACTCAAGTGGGCTCTTTTTCTCTTGTTCAAAGCCACTGAATGGGTCTGTTTGTGTGCATATTTATGTGCGTGTGTATGGCGGTATGCCCTCATGTCAACCAGCATGCGCGTCCTTGTGTGTGTGTGTGTGTGTTTGTGTGGATTTGTGGGAGTTATTCAAAAGGAGAGATATTTGATTATATTGTGTTCACCTATCCAAGTGATCTGAATGATTTGAACATGGAGCATTGGAGCAGACGGGCACTACGGAGCTTACATTTGCAATCTTCTGCCGTTTAAGTGTATATTGGAAAAAAAGACAATCTCGCTTATTGAACACATTCACCCTGGAGGGCAAACTGCTACGGTAATGAACACCACACTCTCAGAGAATTACAGTGTCCTTTATCCTGCTGGAGTGGAGGATGAAAAAGGATCTGGCCGACACGTAGAGACAGACACAGAGACACACACACACACACACACAATGAGAAAGAGAAAAGAGAGGAAAAACAGGAGAGAGGGAATGAGAGCAAACATACATTTCAAGACCCCATAAACCTGCAAACAAAATCTGTGGTGCAGATAAATTATAAGCGCCACAATGCAATTAAAACCAAATTCAATTTGAGCCCACAGTGTCCATCTGTCACAGTGAAACAAAAGCTGAGAACCTCCATGATTACCAAATCCCAGCTCCTGTTAATTTGCTTGCTGGGAGATTTTTAGTTTCTAGAAGCAGGCCGTACTTAAATGCCAGGTTTGCTCACTCAGGGCTATGTCCTCTGAAAACAGCCTCCAGATGCTCCCAATCAACCCTCATCAAACTGTCACCTCTTTTCCCTCTAATAAGAATATTTTTTTTTATTTTTTCCCCTTCTGATCCTAATGAGGTTTTTTTGTTCGACAACAATACAGCAAAACAAGGATACCTCTGGAGAGTGCCCCCATAATTTGCATTCTCCTGCGCTTGCTAATAGTGCAACAGAAATTGTCAATGAAAAGCACAGAGAGGACGTAGAAACATCTTGTATTGGAGTTTGCTTTTTCTTTTTTTTTTACAAATGCTCTTTTGATCACACCAGCATGTCGTACAGAGGATGTCTAAGAGCCTCTGTAACAGGTGAGAAAATAACAGCTGATACAGTCACAGCATGCATCTAAGATCTTTAGTCAAGCTCTGGTGAATCATTGTGTACGCTTCCCTGGTCCTGGTGAAATAAGAAACGCTCCTCTTCCTAATCCTGTTTGGCCACTTTAAAATGGGAGATAGTTATCTGTGCCCCAGTATCTGAGAGTGGGGTTCAAGGGACTGAGCTTTCGCTGCTTTAAGCCAGCGGGGGGAAGAAAAAGAAGAAGAAAAAAAATCTTCAAAGGTGGAAGAGTGTGTCAATTTAAAATCAGAAATGTATCTGGCATCTTTATGCTTCTTAAAACTACAATACATCTTGGCTGATTAAAGCACATCAAAGAAGGTTCATTCATTCCTCAGAGCAATGAGGGGAGATTTTAATTGCAAAATGTTAAACCTCACAATTAAAGGCTTTGTGCTACTCAGAACTAACCCAAACACAACCATTAAGGACAGCATACAAATTAGCCTCAACATGAATTAGACTCAGGGACAAGGATAAGAGTGTTCTGAAGTGTGCTGTGCAAATGATAATCTTCCATCAGAACCATATCAAGGTCCCTGCTATTAGAGGCTGAGATACGGCTTGGAGATGGGCTTTTCATGTTCATTCCTTTCTCTGAGGGGCAGGTCTGCCACTGAGGGGAGAAGACGACTTCATATTTTTCTTAGAGGAACAGATTTTGACATTGGACGTAAACATATACTGGTGCGTAAACGAGAAAAGCACATATAAACATTTAAATAATGTGCAGACATAGATGTATACGCATGCAAACAAGTGCACAGACAGATACACACACACACACCTCTGAGGTGTCAGTGTGTCAGAAAGGGCTGTGCCTGCCATGATAAGAGGCTGACAATGATACTATACACCTATTAGGCTGGAAATAGCCTGCCAGCACAAACAGTTGTCAGGCAAGCCCATTGTCAGGCTGGATTTACAGTGAAGCCCAAAGAATTTAGTCAACTGCACTTTCGTAGGTAGTTTCCTGAACCTGTTAACAGCATTGTTTGGCTTCAAAACAGTCGCATTAATAAAGCATTAATAAAGACGAATAGACGCACTTGAAAGGTGTGACAGTAAGTAAATAGATAAAGCTCGCAGTTACCTCAACACAACGAGCACACATGCCCGCTTGTAACGAGCACAGAGCCCCCTTTTACAAGCCCTCAGAGTAACAACCGTGTCTAATTAAAATTCACAATTCAACCAAAAAACGGAAAACAAGCCATCTTCGAACAATCCCATCCGTCCTCGCACTGGTCGTGAATTCCAGATAAACACTGCGATACAGGACGGGGCCACAGAGTAGAGCCACATTAATTAATTAAAAGCCTTGATAGACATGTCTTCCATCTAACAGACCTATAAGGAATTAAATTTGTATCAACAGACAGAACAGTTGAGGGGTCCCTCAGGGGGATTAATGAAACACACTTTCATGGAGGGAGCCGTCAGAGCCCTGGACTGAGGGGAGGGAGGAAGAGAAGAAAGGGCCAGCAGCAGGATGTCATGTGTGGGACCGTCGCGTCTCTGACCTCTCATTTCATACTTTAATAAAGTCGCACCCAGGTGTCCTTGATGCCTTCCAGTTGCCTGGGGCTCTGGGAAAAGCTAAACAGGAGGCAGCCATAACATAATTCTGAATGCTTACCCCCTCCCTTTCTGTGATCCCTCTGCGGTCCTATGCTATACATCCATGGGCATGCACACACAGGCACTCGTCTAAGCACGCAGAGACGTACAACACAGACACTTGAGATGCTTTGTGTTGCCTCGATTGCGCAGATTTTGGGCCTTTTATCAGGATGAAACTGTGCTTTCGTTGAGAAACGCAGGACGATTTCCTCATTGAAGCGTCGAACTTGTGCAATACAAAGTAAACAGTGTTGCATCAATTCCTCAGAACAAGCCTCCCATTTCTGCGGAGTTTCGTACAGCCTTTTCCCATGTCACTTCAGCTTCGTGATTTACTATCATGTGCAGTTGGTTACAGGAAATTGGAACAGCACTGGCTTGCTTTTGAATTGCGGCGGAGACAGTTTTCTGTTGAAAACAGAAGCAGATTATCTCGATGAGACGGCAGGAGATTTAGAGATGCATACAGTATGCAATATGTTATCACAATACAGTCAGGCCAGACAGCTGCTATCTGTCATAAACTCTGGCTGTTGTTGGCCACACTAAACAGCAACATGTGACCTAATCTAGATGAGCAGCCACTGAGCAAATACAGAGTGGAGTGGTGTCATTTTTAATAAAGCTGTTTTATGGACTCCAGTCAACAGAGCCAGAGGAACAGGCTGAGACTTCCTTGTGCAAATGATATGGCAGTAGGAGTTTCATAACTTCCTCTGCTCAGACAAGCCTGTGGCAAGTCTCCTAACAGAGCACAGTGCGAAGAGAGGAAGAAGAAAAAGGAAAAAAAATAACCTCAGCCTTATCAAGATTTTACAGAGACATTTCTTTAATTAGTTTGAATATTTCTTGTTTAGATAGTGTCAGCCAATTTACAATTCGGTCCCAAACGGAACAAGGGGGGGGTGGAGAACTCTGCACTTCTCTGATACAGAGAAAATAGCTGATAAAAAAGATTGCTTACTTCATTTGATTTAAACGCATATGCATACTTTGGACAGGAATCAAATACCTTTGCATGCACATACTTTGGATGACGATCTTATCGCTGATGTCTGAATGGTATCACGCTATAGTATTTGTTAAATTCATGAGTGAAACGTTGCAGAGAGAAAGCTATCTCCTGGAATCATTAATTGTGCAAACACGCGCACAACAGCTCCGTGCTTTCCTATGGCGTTACGTGCTTTATTTGCTGCCTGGGAGGCAGTGTGGACATGCGGAGTTCTCGCTGTTGACGGCCTGGTGATGGAAAAATAATTAGCGTTGCTGAGGAAAAGTTTCCTCTCGCCGAGATCTCAGACAAACACGCTGGGCCTCAACCCCAAAACAATGTTGATCAAAGCGCGTAAACATCTGGAGCAATGAGACTGCTTCCTTCGGAACAAAGATATCTATTTATATTTTTCCAAGATAACCAGCTGGTGAGCATGAGGGAGCACTTAAAATACCAAAGGTGTACATGAGACTGTGACTGTATATGTAGCCTACCTGCATATCCTTCCACCTGTCTCTAATCTTTGTATTTTCACAAACCTCATTCCCACATTAACACATTCTCAGGCTTTTGTACTCACGTCGCCTCTCCCTAACCACATATCTCGGCCTCCCCACCTCTCCCCTCTCTCCTGCGCACACCTTTTCTCTTCACCAGGCAGGTGTTGAGTGGCTGTGTTTACTGCCCCGCCTCCTTCCTAACCCTTCCCTCTCACTCTCTCCCCTCTTTTCCCTTTCTCTGTCTGTCTATGTGTGTGTCTCTCTCTCTCTCTCTCTCTCTCTGGCAGCTGGTAGGATGGAGGATGCTATAACAGCTGCACATGAGGGCGGGTTGGGGAAAAAAAAAAAAAAAAAGCACAAGGCAAACAGCTCCAATCCCCTTAGGGTTGTCAACTCCAATCCCCCTAACCTCTGGCGTTTTTTAACCAGGCAAACAGAGGGGAAACTGTTGCAGTCGGAAGGCATCAGGGTCTCTGTTCCATTAGCCCTACCTGGTGATCCCAGCTGCATTGAGCGGTGCTTACTCTCCCAGAGGGTGTCTGTGCAGAGCGGCCGAGTTGTCTGCATGAGAAGTATCCACTTAAATCCACTCACTACCATTTAATAATTTCAAGTTGAAAAACCAGTCATTTTCAAATGGAAATTTTTGCCGGAGGTGCTTACATCTGTTGGATAAAAACCCAAAACAACAGACACCACCAGGCTGCTTTTTTTTTTTTTTTTAGGCCTCTCAAAGCCTGAGCTGTGCATGTGTGTGTGTGTGTGTGCGCGCGCGCGCGCACGCGTGTGCATGTGTCATTTTCACAAACAGCATCAAAATACATGAGATCAGCTCACAGGCTTTGTTTAGCCCTGGCAAGGTTAGGCCAGCCTCATTCCAAATTTCCTGGGGGGGAAACAGAGAAAAACGATTCCATGCAGATAAATCACTCGCACAGATCAAAACACAAATCAGTGGCAAAGACAAAAGATGCTGACTTGCAGAGAACAATGGAGACGGGGAGACATAGGTATCAGAGGAGCGGGCCTTGAGATCCCCGGCTCCGCTCAATCAAACCCGCTAACCAGGGCTTGCATACTAGGTCAAACAAACTGCTTCTGCAAGAGAGAGAGTGTACTTAAACCGATCTTGGTGAGCTACTCTTTTGAGTTCTGAATGTTTAGGTTTGTAGAAATACAAGAATGATTGGATTCCTAGCTTTGCAAAATCTTTTGATATATAGAGCCTCAGTGTGTGTGTGTGTGTGTGTGTGTGTGTGTGTGTGTGTGTGTGTGTGTGTGTGTGTGTGTGTGTGTGTGTGCGTGTGGTTTGATGTATGCATTCAGCTCCGGCTCTCTGTTGTTCTGCATCTAAGACAAGAAGTCCTGTCCCATGCAGCCCTTCACGCATCACAGCCCTCAGTCTTCTATTAACTTCTTCAACACGAGCAATAAATAAATACATGTAATCCACAACTCTTTATGGCCCACTCATCGCTTTAAAGAGAATCAAGGTGTCACGGCGAAGAGAGCCCTTTGGGAGGTGACGCCTTTGGAGAAGAGAACCAGTAGTGGCCCTCGCCAGTATTACATTTTGTTCTGAACCGTTTCGCGAATACCAGAGGAAACAACACGTCTTTTTTTTTTTACTACTCTGTTCTCTGTTTGAAAAACGAATCTCTCAAACAAAAAGGGTCGTATGAAAATCACCTTGTGATTTAACTTTGAAGCATGTTTTATAATGTAGAGGACCAAATTATGTTCAAAAACACAGTTAGCCATGCACGGCTGACAGTCATTATTTGATCCCCTCCTCTGAGATCCATATATGATAACACATCAATTTAGATTAAGGTGATATGAAAGAGAAATGTAAAACAGGCTTCAAGGGGGAGGAGTTGATGCATTTCAGGCGAATAAAACGACATTAGGAATAACTTGTTAAGCTGTGACACAGTCACAATTGACCTGTGAAGTGTGCTTAACAAGAAAACATTTCACACTGAAGCAACGGGTCTGGATAGGTTTTAACAGCCACCCATAAAAATCAGCTGAACTTGTCAAAGATTGTCTTGACATGAGGCCCAATTCAAATATCGTGGGGAGGAGGTGATAAGGAGCCCAATAAGGTCGAAGGATTTGCCGAATAGATTTATTTGGATGGAGGGTCACGGGGAAATAAAAACCGGCTAGCAGAGCTGGGTCCAGCCCTCACCCCGAACAAACAACGTTCCACGCTCAGCCGCTATCTCCAATCCAAACAAGTGAGATTTGATGGGCCGGTGTTCTGGCCTGGAACACAGGGAAAAAACAAGCCCACTGCCACAACAAAGACAGGAAATTCAGCATAGATTCCTACTTCTCTCTTTTCTCCTGCCTCTCTATACCTAACAATGCTGGTAATGGAGAGAGAACAGTGCCCGGGGCTGGCAGAGACACCTGCGACATATTTTCTCCCCCACCACCCCCACCCTCCCTCCTCCGCCAACACCCCCCCCCCCCCCCCCCTCCCTCCCTCCGTCCACCCTCCCGCTCTTCCCACCCCCTCGACATTAAAGTCCTTCACAGAAATCAGAATTTAATAAATCACCCCAGAGCCTGACAGAGTTTATCTCCGGGGGTCGCCTCCACTGTGCAGAGACTCACAGACAGACAAAGCTCGGCCCGATAAGATGTGAAATTAAATACAGTTAGCAGTTTGAGACAAAGGAGGGAGCGTGTCACACTGAGCTTTGTACAGTGTAAACGGCTGGCTGCTAGTCGGGGCACGCCGACACGTGGGCGTGCACGCTCACACACAAACGCCACAGAGTCAGCGCTGTGATTCATTTCAGGTTTCCTCTCACATTTAGCCTCATTTGCATCATCCACTGTCAACATATCACCTCTCCCAGATATGTTCAAGAGCTTCCATTAGACGTCCAGGGGATGACATCCTTTTTACCCAGATGCGCCATTATTAATCACTGGCTCTACTCCTATGTGGACTCATCTCCATCACGGATCAAACGCTATCTGCCTGTGTTCCCTTTCATTCAGCAGACATCCTTGACATCAGCCATCACTACGGCTAAAAGAGACTTATGGGAGTGTGTTGGGGGCTCAGGCGACCTTATGAATGCGGTACATAAGCATTTAGTACTGAGAGGATATAAATGTGAGGATTTGTTTGACACTGGTAGGATCTGTCAGAGCAGACCCCTGGCAGCCTAGCACACATACTGACACAGCTTACCGACTAGAGGGCTCTGTGACACAATTAGCAGTACTTTAAAATATGAAACATACTGCCTAGTGTTATAAATTAGCAGGACTGCAATGCTTTCATATACACACCGAGATTCTTCATCAGGATATGGCCGACCTCAGCTGTTCAAAGCTGATTTTTCTCTGCTGGGTAGTTAAGAGAAAGCCCAGTCAGGTTTCCTGGATGAAGTGGTGCGGGTTATTTAATAGACTTAGCCTGGTCATTGGACCTGACCTTTCCCTTTAACAACACTGAGGCCAACAGGCTGGGGGCTGCTATGGGAACACAATGACCCGTGGGTGAAGCCTAATCTTCACCAACGTTTTTCTCTCTGCTGACCAGAGGGCCTTCGTCCACGGCCTCTCTCTCTCTCTCTCTCCCTCTCTCTGCGGCTCAAACTGATGCTGAGACGACATTGCCAAGGAAGTGTCAACAGGCCTAAAGCCAGCAGGGCTCAGACCGGCCCTCTTAGACAGAGCAGACAGAGCCCTTCAGGGTCCACAGGCACAGGGACTCCATACTCCATATAGAGTGTGAGTGCCGCTCGGGAGAATGCGGGGAATGACAGGAATGCTGGGTACCATCATGGACAAACATTTCCAGCTGAAAATGAGCTGGTCACATCTTACAGACTTACCGCATTTAAATTCGACTTGAGGTTTTAACGAGTAGAGATTACAGGAAAAATGTTTTCTTTTGGGTTTTTTTTTCTGTCAACATCTAACACAACCAATAATTTCTTGAATAAATAATTTAATGGAACCATACTGGTACTTTGAATCACTCCTATTG